>VYZS01036588.1:18603-30250 GCA_013400695.1 Neodrepanis coruscans
CTGGAACCCCCCACCGGTGCACGCCTCGGTTGTGGGCACAGCCCGACCAGCCCTGCGCCCCAGCCCCGCCCCGGCTCGGAGCAGAGCCATGGCCGACCCCAGCCCGGGACCGGAATCGCGTCTCCTGCAGTCATTCTGGACGGCGTGATCGCCTGTGCTGGCCAGCAAAGCCGGGGCCGCACAGCGCCGAAACTCTGCACCGAACCGAAGCCGCACCCCCAGCAGCAGCGCCCGCTGTCCACGCCGCCGGAGGTGGCGGTGGTGGGGGGAAGGGGCGACCGAAAAAAAAACCAACCATGCGGGCATGGGGGCGGGCGGCCCCAGAGCAGAAAGCAGTCGCCAGGGCCGCCAGCGCAAGGCAGTCGCCGCACCGCGGCCCGATCATTTTTAACTTTCATTTTTTACACCCACGACAAATAGACATGCTTCAGTCCCATAACCAGCCTATGCTGGTGCCCGAGGTTATTCCTCCCCAGGTGCAGGACCATGCATTTGACTCTGTTGAATTTCAGAAGGTTCAACTCTGCTGATCCCTCCAGACTGTCAACATCCTTCTGAAGGGCTGCACAGGTGTATCAATCACTCCTACCAGCTTTGTGTCCTCAGAGAACTTGCTGAGGAGGCACTCTGTCCCTGATGAGGGACATTGGTAAGTTAAACAGTACTGGATCCTGCATCAACTCTTGCAGGACATTACTAGTGACTGGCCTTCAACTAGACTCTCTGCCACTGACGACAATTCTCTGAGTTCAGTTATTTGTCAATCCACCTCATGGTCCACCGGTCCAGCCCACACTTCCTGAGCTTGCTTATGGAACACAGTGTAAAAAGCCTGGCTGAAGTCCAGGTAAAACACATCTACTGCTCTCTCCTCATCTATCCAGCCAGTTGTCCCACCAGAGAAAGCAATGAAGTTGCTTAAGTATGATTTGCCTTTAGTGAGCCCATGCTGACTACTCCTCATCACCTTCTTGTCTTCCATGTGCTTAGAGATTGCCTCCAGGATATGCTATTCTACCACCAGGGTCTGAGAGGATGGCTTTTATTTTTCTCTCCCCCCTGTATGAAAAAGTCAAATGCAGACCATGACCATATGTAGTTTCAGACTGAATGATATATCTTGTTTGACTGAAAGTTTATTTTGGCACACTACGTATTTTTAAATAAAGCTGAAATCAGTTTCCAAATGCAAATTCATTTGGGAACTCAAGAAACAAAAACATCTCAACTTTCTAATTTTGGAGCAGAAAATACCTCTACCACTAGCTCAACTAATTTATGTGAAACTGATGTGAATTCATCTAAAGAAGAAAACCACACACTGTATTACAGAGACTCCATACCTGTTGCTGAGCTACCTGATTGGGAAAAAAATTACAAATAACACATGCCCTGTTCTGGCATATTGAATATATATTTTACTTTTTCGTTCTTTCAGAGCATGCTGTGCATGCAAGATATGGCAAGAAAGTTCTGTTGAAGTCTCTGCATCATAATGATACAAGTCAACCAGTTCCTGCAATTTGATTTTAATTCATGTATCTAAATTACAACCCACCCAAAGACCCACTGCTGTACTGAAAACATGACCTTTGTGTTAGACACTTTGCTTTACATCTCATCACTATGATCTAATACAAAATATCAAAATTTTCCCCGCCAAGCGCTAATGAAACGCAAGTTGATAAATGTTGCTAGAAAAAGCAGTCTAGTCAGTCAATGACCACTGTGATTTCTGTCGAAAAGGTGTGGTACTCTCAGTTGCCTATACACATTTCCATTTGATCTGAGCTAGCTTAAAATAGAAGTATATTGGATTAAAATATTCCACCGCAGAATTGTATTTGATAATAAACAAAAAGCACTCCCAACACAGTTTATATGCCACTTGACAGGCGGTTGAATCTTTCTGACCATGTTAAGACCATTCAAGAGTCACAACTTCCAAAACTCAAAGGGAGCGTAAACCCTGGCAGTAGTCCAAGGCTGGAAAATGGCAATATCTTCCTGAGCATTAGCCTCTATGTGGCTCATACGCTGGCTGCCTAGGCAAGTGGTCAGAATGGTTTGATTTTCCTCATTCTTAGCAAGATTTTAGACCTTATTTTGAATCTGAGTTCATATAGCTGCTGTTTTCAGAGTGCAACTGTGATTCAATAATGTGTTTCAGTTACACTTCCCATGTAAGTATTCATTCATCAATTCCAAAGAGGTTGTTTGGTTATTTTTTTTTCTCTGTTCATGGATACAAATGAGATATACACAAGAATTGAAACCACAGAAATTACAAAATTCTGCCCACTGAAAGAATTTTTACAGTATCAAAAGCAACACAAGCATTATTCCAGAAGTAACTTTTAAGCCCATATTGGCTCTTTCAACTGAAAACCACATGAATGAGGATTATAATGATCATATGAAGAAATTACTTTAATTCACAGTCCTCTACAAGATAGATGCTTCAGAAAGAAATTATCTTTAAGTGTGACTCAACTGCACAAGATGACTCTAGAAGCATTTGAGTGTTCACTATATATCTTTTCTTACAGATTCCATGCAAACTTTGCTCAGGTAGTAGAATAAAAGCTTTCCTAACTGAAAGTATTGCAAATTCAGTCTAGACTCAGAGCCTAGATAGACACTTACCACCTCAGAAGTTACCATAAAAAATAAAATCTGTTACATGGTAAGGTAACAACTTCGTTATTACAGGGAACACTGGTGTTGGTGGATCCAATTCCCAAAACTCTAAACCAATACCTTTGGGTTTTTGTCCTGATTTAAAGCACAAAAATGGTGATCCTAGCAGGGTCACGTGCAACCCAAAATTAACACATGGTCACAATAGTAGTCATTAGAAATATAACTGAGAGGCTGACTGCAGGTCCATTTTTTGACTGACATTTGCCCTGCCATACTTTAGGATCACTACCAAATAAAAATAACATGTCTGAACACACACAGGAAGTCAGCATACCCCACAGATTAAAATACAAGATTTTTTTTTTAAGGGAACTTAATACTTAAGGGTGTCTTCATTAGTAATTTTCTTCCAACACATTATACTCTCTTTTTTAACGTAAAATAAACTACAATATAAATTATTTTGTTATTCCTAATGATTTACAATATGGAAATGAAAATCGATGAAGAGTCCTTCCATCCACCTGACATTTAATTTTAAAAAATAAAAGACGAGCTGATAGAGGGAGAAATGTCCCATCTTCTACAACTACTTGTTTTTTCTTTTCCGATTTAATAAATTTAACAAGAACTTTAGCAAATGTTCTTTCAAGCTCAGAGGAAATCATCCACTACTTAGTCAGTTCCCCAACTTCTTTTCTTAGGACATAACTAACTAGGGTTTTATTTCTTTGTAGTAGACCACACTGCTGTTTCATTTATGTTTTCAACATACCTAATTTGCTTAAAATTTGAAGTAATTCATTCTCTTTCTCTCTGCAGTCTGTTTTATATCACTTCTATAGTATCTCACAAAGTTGTGTTAAAATTGTGGAAAAGGCCTTTCAGATCATCAGGTTTACCTGTTACACCACCACTGTCAATTACACTCAAACACATCAAGCAGTATAGCATGATTATATCAAGATCCTAATAACGTATTTTTAAGTGCCCCCAGCCAGTAACAAGCTACCTTTGCCCCTGCTTTAAATCTTGCATTTAACTCTCCTTATGCTGTATCACCTAAAGTTTTAAGCCTTCTAGATTTGTAGAGTGTAACGATCCTCTCAGTCAGTACTTCCTCATGCAAAGAAAAAACTGCCTTTAACACTTGGTTCCTTGTAATTTAGTTGAATACTGTTTAATTTTTAAATTATTTATTATATAAATAATCTAGAAGCATGCAGTCATAACCAAGTTTAAGTATATAACCATGGCAAGTACAAGACAGAAAATTTCTCACAAATGATGTGGTTAACAAGGCACAGCATATTTATTGACACATATTTGCAAAATGTATAATTATATACTGAAGTACATGCCTTCAACACAGTAACACATTACAGTATAACTCATAGTCGTGATTTTTAACAGCCTGTCAGCATCATTTACAGCTTGGGTAGAATTTCACATTAGAAGAGACCTCTCTTTTTTGTTAAAGATTTTATACATCTTGGAACTCTATTTGCTGCTTTCCATCTATTAGAAGCCTAAAACAAAGATTTTGGGATAAACTGCATGACAACAGAATAAAGTAAAAGGACTCTAAATAAAAATCACAATTTTGGATACGACTGTTTAGGCCTTTATCATAGCAATATCTAAACTTTCCATTTAATTAATACCTCTCAGCTGAAAAGTGCAATGCTTAAGGACAAAGCTGTCCAGACAGTGTGTCTTTGAATCATCCCTTATATATTCACTCAGTGTCTTAGATATATTTAATAGCCACTCCATAAAATTGTCAGCCAGTTAATGAGATGCAAATAAAGGCTTAAAGATCTCTACCCTAATTCTGTCTTGATGAGAATTAATATCCTTTTGCTAAGGAACTTCTGATACATTTGGCTTGACCTAATAAACAGAAGAAATTTACATCAACTGAAAACTGGCAACAGGTGGCAGAAAATAAGCATCACAAAATGGCATCAGTTTATAAACTCAAGAAGAACTCTTTCAAGAGTAAGTTTATATTTCATTCAGTTATATATTAACAGAAGCACTGAAGAAATGACGGATACTTTCAAAATTTATTTTTGAAATTCTAATGTACTAAAAACTTCTAGCTCCAATCTACTGTTAGGTACCATAACAAAAATGTGTTAACATCTTTGTAACGTTTTTGCAACATTCCACAGAACCAAGCTTCATAACAGAAGCTAGCAGCACTGTTGCATACAAAAACTGCGCATCACTGAGGTGTTCAGCATCATGCAGTCATGCTAATAAGATCCAGGTTTTTCTTATCCCAAATACAGGAAAAAAAAGCAGTTTGTATTCAAGAAAATCTGAAAGAAGTGGAAGGACAAGACTAACTTATGAAATTAGATAGCAGAGGAGAAATAGAGTGGAATAGAGAGGAACACAAAAAATAAAAAATAGCGGATTTGTGTCTTGAATCAATTCAGAATTACTAGATGCTAGCTAAAGAGGGTAGGGAGGATGAAGAGAGGGAAGAGAAAGCAGGATGCCTTAAACAGAGAGCAAAAGACTCAGTTTTCACTGGCAGGTACTCTTCTCATGTTCTCGGGTCCCTGAAGCTTAAGGTGGGGGAATTAATTTCTTTTTATTGTGTAAGATCAGACTGGAGACCATCTGAGGAACCCAAACATACAGAAGTCAACGGGATCCAACAGGGTGCACTCCAAGGTCTTGAGGAAAATGGCTGATGTAGTTGCCAGGTCATTCTCAAGCATATCTGAAAAGCCCTGACAGTCAGATGAAGTGCCCTGTGACTGAAAAACACGGAAACACTGAACCCATTAGTAATAACACTGGACTGATTCTTAAGAACACTCATTCTCAGGAACAGTAAAATGGACATCCCTGGAATTTTAATATGCTCAGCAACATCATGGAACATACCCTCCTGGAAGTTATGTCAAGGCATATAGAAGACAGGGAGGTGATGAGTCAGCCCCCTTGGTTTCACCAATGGAAAATTGTGCCAGACAAATCCGGTGGCTAGCTAGAATGGAGTGACTGTGTTGCTGGACAAGACAGGATGATCTACCTGGACATCTGTAAGGCTTTGGGTATAGTCCCACAAAAATGCTTGCCAATAAACTGGAGAGATACGGATTTAATGGATTAACTACTCCATGTACAAGGAATTGCTGGGCAGCAGCACCCAAAGAGTTGTAGTCAACAACTCAATATCTAAACGAGGTAAATAACAAATGGTGTCCTAGATGCCATAGCCTCTCTCCAACACATTTTATCCATGGATCCATCACATGCGTACACAAGGTTCGCAGGCTCTGAGAGGACCTTTTGCTTGCTCTACAAAGTTTATCATGGGTGAGAAAAGCAGGTCTGGACACTGCGCAAAATGCTTCTTGGTAGACAACCCTATGAAGCGCATTCAAGTGCCTTGATTCTCCTGCTGCTGCTCCAATGCTTTCTGCCTACACCTTTTCCTCTTACTGGTAAAAGAAAGGAACAGGTAATTTGAGCACCAATCCCTTTCAATCATACACCCAGAACTTTGCACGGAACTTTGATTCCACCCGAATCTCAGTTTGCTGTGTTATTCATGCCAACATGAAAGAATAACAAGGCATAACAGTCTGTGTTTCTACCAAGTTTTGGTCTCTGCGACATCCAGATCTTCACCACCTGAAAAGCAGCAAATTTCACAGGATTCCCTCTCAGGCAGACAAATGGGTATCTCAGCACCACTTTGCAACACTGTGAGCACTTAATTGGGGATTTTTTGTGGTTTCTAATGTGTGCTGGGGGTGTGGTTTCTCCCTCCAAAGCTTGATCACTACTGTCTTCAACTGTTACAGTATCTACAAGTCTACATGCTTCCTGTGCTGGGGACCCTGGAGCTGGTCACAGTATTCCAGGTGGGGGCTCTCCAGAACAGGAGAGAATCACCTCCCTCCATCTGCTGTTCACACTGCCTCTGTTGTCATCTTGTCCTGGTTGCTATGCAGGAAGATAGAAAGTAAAGCAGAGTTCTATTCTTGTGGGTCCCCAGGATCTGTTGTGCCTCATTCAGAACAGCATCAACCATAAGAGACTGGTTACAAAAACCTTAATTTGTCTCTTCCTCAGCCGTTCTAGTACCACACAGTTTTCTTTCCATCTCTAGTTCAGCTACCTCCTATCTGGCCTCAGCCTGCTTGCACCTTTCACAGATACTTGCTTGTGCCTCAGGATGCAGGCCTGGACACTCATCACAACCTGAGAGCTACACTGCAAACTCCTTCCCTAGCACTTCTGCCTGGAGGAAGCACTGGACATCTCAGGGATTCTTGCTGCACAAATCAGTTTTTGCTCTGCGAAAAGCACCTGCGCCTGCACGCTGCCAGTGGCACGGACAGTTGTCTTGGTGAGCATGTTCCTATGTAATTATAAGACATGACTGGGATTTATTTAGAACTTGCCACAGAAATAATAAGTCCTTAAAAGATGGTAAGAAAGAGGAAAGTGATGGCTGCATTTCCACACATGTACATTTTGGTACTCATGTTCCCAGTTTTTGCCCTCCATGCCTGCCACACCTGTCACAAGTATCACCTATGTTGGATCAGTTGCAATAGCTGCGTGATTCATACTTCCCACAATGCAAATGGGGGCCTGAGGGTATGAAGAAGGAAGAAAGCGGAAAAAGACTTTTGCTATAAATACCAACTTTGACTGCTTGGAAAATTGTCTGCCTTCTTTGGGAAGTCTACTTCTCAAAGTAGATGTCTTACCAAAACTGTCACCATGTTACTCTGAAGCATAATCTTTGCTGCTGTTAAATGCCTTCAAAATTCCCAATATGGGAGACAAAATAACTATAGTTCTAAGAACATTGTGGCACTATCGCCACATAATTTTTAAAAATACCGATGGCAATTATGCAAATTATTACTTAGCATAAACACTTAGTGATGCATACACCAAAAAGGATTTTTTCTATCATAAAAGTCCTAGGACTATGCTGAGATTGTTTAAGTTAGACATTACAGACAGTTCTGCTATCTCCACAGTCCAGGAAACAACTGCCAAATTCAGCTCAATAGTTCAGCCACTGTCCTTGAAAACAAACTGATTGAGACACTTTTTTCAGTTTAAGGATATCCAGATTTTTCAGGATTTTTGTCCTCCATTAAAAACAAAGTATATCTGAACACATTTTTCCACAGACAACATAAAATGCCACCACGTTTACTAACCGTCACTGCATTTGACATGAACATTTATCTTTTATAATTCTCGTAAAAATTCAAAGAAAATCCCTAAAATAAAGTCAGACATATAGTATGGATGTCTTGACTTCAGAGAAGCTAAGATAAACTGATGTAGGAGAAGATGTAGCATTTAGGCATCAACAAATATTAGACATGTAGAAAATATTAGGCATACCTCTAGATACCAACATACTCTTAATCATAATTAAAAATATTTTTTTCTCAATAAATATCTAGAAAAAAATTAAATCCAATATTGTGGTATCTGTTTTAAGATCTGGAAATACACTAAAAAGAAATAGTTCCTTTACTTTACAGTAAAAACTCCAGGGAACCCTAATGCAAGATTATTTGTGGTAAGAGCAATCTCTCTCTTTCTCTCTCTAAATATATATGTACATATATTTTTATATCATAGTCATAAGTAATACACATTTACTTTCTCTAATTTTCCTCCTAAAATGGCTTGGTATTTTATCCTTCAGATTCACAGTCTGTTTTCTTACTTCCTTCACTACCAAACGATGGAAAGAGTGTGCTAACTAATTGCTAAACGGTTGCCTCAGCAGACTCCCAAACAGATCACAGAAATATCTGGGTTTTCTCAAGACTGCACAAGTGTATTTTAGCCATGTTTTTAACAGAAGATAACAGACACTGAACTCTGCAAGTTCCCCATCACTTTTTTTTTTTAATTAAATAACTGTTTCATTTCAACATCCACGATAAGATACCTGTTAACAAAGAACAACGAAAAGGTAGAGCTGAGCATAAAGCATCATCAGTTACTTCATAAGTCAAGAAATCTAAGCTACTGTTGTCTTGATGTGATAGTAATAAGTCAACAAATTGCTTCTAGATTCTAGTTAAAANTAAGATAAACTGATGTAGGAGAAGATGTAGCATTTAGGCATCAACAAATATTAGACATGTAGAAAATATTAGGAATACCTCTAGATACCAACATACTCTTAATCATAATTAAAAATATTTTTTTCTCAATAAATATCTAGAAAAAAATTAAATCCAATATTGTGGTATCTGTTTTAAGATCTGGAAATACACTAAAAAGAAATAGTTCCTTTACTTTACAGTAAAAACTCCAGGGAACCCTAATGCAAGATTATTTGTGGTAAGAGCAATCTCTCTCTTTCTCTCTCTAAATATATATGTACATATATTTTTATATCATAGTCATAAGTAATACACATTTACTTTCTCTAATTTTCCTCCTAAAATGGCTTGGTATTTTATCCTTCAGATTCACAGTCTGTTTTCTTACTTCCTTCACTACCAAACGATGGAAAGAGTGTGCTAACTAATTGCTAAACGGTTGCCTCAGCAGACTCCCAAACAGATCACAGAAATATCTGGGTTTTCTCAAGACTGCACAAGTGTATTTTAGCCATGTTTTTAACAGAAGATAACAGACACTGAACTCTGCAAGTTCCCCATCACTTTTTTTTTTTAATTAAATAACTGTTTCATTTCAACATCCACGATAAGATACCTGTTAACAAAGAACAACGAAAAGGTAGAGCTGAGCATAAAGCATCATCAGTTACTTCATAAGTCAAGAAATCTAAGCTACTGTTGTCTTGATGTGATAGTAATAAGTCAACAAATTGCTTCTAGATTCTAGTTAAAAAAATCAGTAATCAATGTGGAAATAAACAACTCAACATCAAAGGCTTGCAGGTTATCATCCTGTGGTATTTCAACCACCTCAGCATCTACTGTACATAGATGGTGGAATGGTGAGAAATCCAGGGGATTCCTAGAATGCATGGAGGATAACTTTTTTAAACATGCAATAGATTACCCTACCAGAGAGGATGCAATACTGCACCTGGTGCATCAATGGAAGTGAGAGAATTGGGAATGCCAAGATTGGAGGTAAGCCTGGGGTAAGGTGGGAATGAATGGGTGGAGTCTGCAGACCTGAGGGATATGGGTGAGTTGAAGAGGAAACCAAGCCTTGAACTCTACAAAAGCAAACTTTCAGCTATTCAAGACGCTAATCAGTAGGGCCCCCTGCCTTCAGAGGGAAACTGCCCCCAGCGACAAGGAAGCAGAACTTCCATAGAGCACAAGCGTCAGCAACCTCAGGAGGATGAAAACAGGCAAGGAAGGCCAGAGACTAGCATGGATGAGTGGAAACCCACTGATAAACTAAAGGGCAAAAAGCAAATGCAGAGGTGGTAGAAGCAGGAATAGGTACCAAATGNTATTTCAACCACCTCAGCATCTACTGTACATAGATGGTGGAATGGTGAGAAATCCAGGGGATTCCTAGAATGCATGGAGGATAACTTTTTTAAACATGCAATAGATTACCCTACCAGAGAGGATGCAATACTGCACCTGGTGCATCAATGGAAGTGAGAGAATTGGGAATGCCAAGATTGGAGGTAAGCCTGGGGTAAGGTGGGAATGCATGGGTGGAGTCTGCAGACCTGAGGGATATGGGTGAGTTGAAGAGGAAACCAAGCCTTGAACTCTACAAAAGCAAACTTTCAGCTATTCAAGACGCTAATCAGTAGGGCCCCCTGCCTTCAGAGGGAAACTGCCCCCAGCGACAAGGAAGCAGAACTTCCATAGAGCACAAGCGTCAGCAACCTCAGGAGGATGAAAACAGGCAAGGAAGGCCAGAGACTAGCATGGATGAGTGGAAACCCACTGATAAACTAAAGGGCAAAAAGCAAATGCAGAGGTGGTAGAAGCAGGAATAGGTACCAAATGAAAAGCACAGGGGAGGCAGTCCAGTTGTGCATGGACAGTGGACTTGGCAGTGCTCGCTTTAGAGTTGTACTTGATGATCTTGAGGGTCTTTTCCAAACTAAACCATCCTATGATTCTATACAGTTGCTAAGCCCCTCTCCATGACATCTGAAAAGTCATGGCAGTCAGATGAAGTCTCTGGTGAGTGAAAACAGAGAAACACTACATCCATTTTTAGAAAGGAGGACTTTGGGAACTACCAACCTGTTAGCCTCTCACTGCTCTTGGAATCCTCCTAGAAGACAGCTAAGGCACTGGAAGACAGGAAGATGATTAAAGACTACCTGATCAACCTAGTGGCCTTCTATGATGAAGTGGCAGCATTAGTGGAAAAGGAGGCATTATGGATGTCATCTATATGGACTTCTGTAAGGTCTTTGACATGGTTCCCCATAATATCCTTCATTCTAAATTGGAGACATATGGATTTGATGGGTGGGCTGTTTGGTGAATGAGGAATTGTTGGACAGTTGCATCCAGGAAGTAGTGGTCAGTGGCTCCACAGCCAGATGGAGATAGGAGACAAGTGGTGTCTCTCAGGGGTCCTACTGGGACCAGGATTATTCAGTATTTTTATCAACAACAGGGACAGAAGACTGAGTGCACTCTCAGGAAGTTTGCAGGTAACACCAAACTGTGAGGTACAGCTGACACTCCTGAAGGACAAGATGCCATTCAGAGGCTCCTGGACAAGCTCAAGAAGTCAGCTCATGGGGAGCTCATGAGGTCTGACAAGGCCAAGTACAAGGGCCGGCCTCCAATTCAGGGCAACCTCCCTGAATAGAATAGTTACCCTGAATAGAGTAGCTACCACTACAGTCAGACAAATGAATGCACAGAAAGCAGCCCTGCCAAGAACGACATGGAGTGCTGATGAATGAGAGACTGAACATAACCCAACAATGTACACTTGCAGCTCAATTGAAGCCAATTATATTCAGGGCTGCATGAAAGGCAGGGTAGTCATCAGAGCACTGGAGGTGATTCTGCCCCTCTAC
>VYZS01036590.1:12735-26128 GCA_013400695.1 Neodrepanis coruscans
TCCATACTGCTTCTACAGCTGATGTTTAATTAGTCTTAAATCATTGCAGTTTTCAAACCAGCACATTAAAGCTAAATTAGTAATCCTACATGAATCTACAGAATATTGTATAGATTTGTAATTCGGAATCGATAGTAGCCCAAGGACTTTTCACTGTCTTATACATAATGATAATCAATGAAAACCAGGGTATATCTCATATCTTATCTTTAGGGCTTAGATATCTAAATCAGGATTGCTTCACACATGTTGCCAATCTTATAACAAACTGGAATTTGTCATGCAACACCTTATGAAATACAGTAGATATAACACCTTTCCTAAAAGAATGAAGCTCCTTATGAAAACATGCATTTTATTTTCTGTTACTTCAGTCTGTAGTTGATACCTACATTTTTTCCATTGCCACAGTAATCATTGCATTTCATCTCTAGTATTACATCTCTAGTATCATCATTAGTATTACATCTGTTCGTAAAATATTTTTTTGGTGTCTTCATCATTTCAGTTTTGTCAATACTATCATTTGATGACCGTACTTAAAATTATTAGCTGCTTTAAAGTTTTATTTGATTATTCTTCTAAGCAATGCCAATAATGTAACTGACAATTGCTTTGAGTATTCATTTCTTTACCAATGCACAGACAAACAGATTCACTCCTACCTCAAGACTCCACTATCATCAGTCACCTCAGCCTATCAAATCAGTCAATCTACATAATGGGAAAATGTCTGGGATCAGAAAAGAGCTCTTTCTACTTGAAAGCTACAAGAAATAATCTATTAGCATACCCTGCAGACTTCAGCTGGGTGTGTTCACAGTATAGGTCAAAGAAATGTTTCTTATGGTGTCCTCGTTTGTTTAAATCACCTGGAAAACAGTTTCAAGTCCTTGAATGTTTTTCTCTGTGTGTTTCTATGAGAGTTTGAGGTTATTTACTCAGAATTAATACATTTTTATGGATTAAAGTAAGTGACCAGTACATTCTGCTACCTAAGTAGGAGTAATTCTTGACATGAAATAAAAATTACCTTTTTTCCTATTGGGATAGGTTTTAGGAGGTCCAGAGAGAACAACATATGGAAAATTCATGAAATTGCCTTTTAACCTTTAGATCAGATTCAGATTCAAATTCAAGTGAATTTAAGGAAAAATTCCCATCAGATGTCACAGGCTTTCACAGAGATTCTAATTTGTGATCAAGAATCTATCACAGTTTAACTTTTAAATCAAAATATAATTTCTGGCACCAGCTATGAATATGTAGCAGTATATGTTCCTCAGAAAGAACAGTATTTGTCCTTTCTTTGATATTCTTTTGTCTACAGTTTGTCTTTTCAAGTAATGTTGAGAAGACCACTAAGCCTTGAAAACTAAAACCTGTGAACAGTGGGGAAAAGTGGACTCCCAGGAAAAAAATACATGACCTTTAATGAATTTCTAGGAGGAAGTAATCAGATCCAACCTTCCTGCTGATTCTGCAACTTTCTACAAGATAAGGTCTCCAGTTTGAGAATCAAATCACTTCAATTGCAGATGTGTGAAGTCGGTGCAGTCAACAGAAGCTAACCTCTGCATTTACCTTCCTAAAATGAATAATTTTTCTCTAATTTCAGAACTTCACACCCCAAAAAAAGATCTTCGTGGGTTTTTTCATGTACGCCCATTTCTCCCTTTTTAGCTATAGCCCTTTTATCTTCTTGCATTCCTTATAGTAAAAATACCTTGATATATAACAGATGTGCACATGTACATTACATTAGATTCATTGCAGATATAGTGGACATTCTCAAAATAGTAATTTTTTTCCTATTCTTTTGTGACAAACACCTGCATCGTTTTACAAAGGAATGTGGCTAAGCAGGAAAGAGAGTTTGCTATTCATTCATCTTATTTCCTTTTTACAAAGCTTGTGCTTTAATATCAGAATTAATTTTAGATACCTGTTTTTAGATACCTGTTTCATGTCCTTATAATATATACATGTATCTAATACATTTATTTTTATCTCATAACAAAGCAATAAATATATGATAGTTCAGATGCATGTTTGCTTTCTGGATAATTTCAATGTTACAACATTTTGCAGATGAATTTTCATGACTGAAAAATCTGTTCTACCACTTTCAAATGCGCCAAGTGCATTTTACAGGAACTAGTAAACAATTCAATAAGTGTCCTTTTGGCCAGATCTGACTGCCTCTCTAAAGTCCCATTGGTATTGATGGGGATTTTTTTAGGACTTTCATAAACCTGTTATTTGGGAAAAATAAAATAAAAACTTTGATAGATAGCAAGATTCTCTATTCAGACCCCTAAAGTTATCCAAGTAGCTAAGCTTAATGAATAAGGAAAACTGCCATGAGTCGATACATACATTTCAAAAGCGGTCATTTACAAAACTTATAAATCATGTTAACTAGATGGATTACAGAAATGGAAATTATATGATAGACTGCTTAACTGTATGCCCGTATAAATGTCAGAAGCATGTAAGCCAAAATTCCTTATTCAGAAATACTTATTTCCTTTTTAAGCAAGCCTAGAATAATCCTTTCACTCTCTGTGTTGTCTGCCTACCAACTGGAGAATTGGTCAGAATGTGCCAAATTCAGAGCAGTTGTTACGCTCTTACTGAAGCTTTTTATGGTAAATTTGGTAGCTCAAAGTGCAAACAGAAGCCAAACATGACATAAACTGCAAACAGTGAAGATTACTGAAGACTTGTACAGATTTTAGTGAAAACATGGGAAGTGTGTGTTTCTGGTGGATTTTGTAGGTTCAGTTCAATGGCTTTTCATCTTACATTTACTACCTTCCAGTACATGTAATATTATAATAAAACATCATCTGGAAATGGTATTTTATTGTTTCTTCATTATGGATTCATTGATTAGACACCGGCATTTTTTGTATAAAATATAAGTAAAAACATAAAAATAGGCAACATATGAGATAAACTACCCCACTTCTATTCCAAGTTCCAGGGGGAGAGAGGTGGTTTTGACTGATTCACATCCAGATTGTGCCTAGAAGTTTTGGTTTCAACAAATATGGTCTAGAGGAATTTAAACCAAAACAGATTAGTTAGTAAAATTTCCATTCCTTTCCAGTTTAAAATACAACTGTGCCTATGTAAATCACTGCAGGGTTGAAGACAGCTTCTGTCTCAGAGCTTCTGAGACATGTCTTGTGATCATGATAAGCCTTCTCCCTGAAATGCACTGGAAATAGATGACACAATCTTATTTGGCTGTGAAAGTTCAGAAACAGCATTTTCAGGTGGTTAGCCACCCTGGAGTGCTGCACTTTTAGCAGGGGACTTTTAGTGAAAACTGAATCCTCTGATGTCATCATTTCCACCTCAAAAAATAGTGCTACTGATATGAATGCTTTTTGCACAATATTATATGATCATAAGATCATAGAACACTTTGGCTTACAAGAGACCTTAAAGATTGTCTAGTTCCAACCCACCTGCTGTGGACAAGGATACCTTTCATTGGATCAAGTTGGTCAGAGCTCTCTCCAGCCCGGCCCTGAATGCTTGTAGGGATGGGGCATCCACAGCTTCTCTGGGTAACTCAGCAGGTGTCCTGGTTTGGACACTACGTGGCACTGTTGAGCGATGAGAGACTTGATAGAAAAGACAACAACCAGAAGCATTTATTTAACAAAGCTGTAAGCCCCACAGTAATAATCGCAAAAATTAAAAAACAACCAAACTATGCTGTTCCAGGTTGGCTGCTGGGTTGTGGAGCACGGGGAAGGAAGGAAGGCTAGTCCATGGATGGCACTGCTCCCACTCTGGAGCTGCTGGAAAAAAACAACAGTGAAAAGGAACCCTGAGGGACCCAAGGGGAGAGATATACCACACTCGTATCACCTCCAGGTGGTTCCCTGCTAGCACTGCCTGAGCTTCGGTGACGCCACATTGCAAGGGACAGAACAGAAGGGAATCATACCTCTCTCAGCACCGAAGGAGCTGAAAAAGAGAAAGAACTTCCATCCCTAGCCCTTTTATAAGGTGCTGGTTCTTGGATTTTCTTGGGGCACACTTCTGGGGCACGCCGCCTCTCCATTGGACAGTGGCGCTGGGCTTAACCACAAGGCAACCTGACAATTCCTGCCAAAAGTGCCTGTGGCAGGCACAGCCCCTGCTGCCAGCCCATGCCACCAGCAGTGCGGGGACCCCCAAGGCAGCCCAGGGCACCGCCCATGGGTGATTCTCCCAGACACAGGCTTGGGTAGCCAGCGCCACACCTGGCGGAGCCACCTATGGCACCCAAGCAAGGGGCCACGGGAGTGGTGCTCACCACAGCAGCAGGGCCTGTGAGACACCTGCTGCTATGAGACTACCCATGCCACCAGCAGCAGCCAGCTCCACATGACATTGCTGGGGCAGCGCTGACGGGCTGCAGGTTCTGCTGTCGCTCTCCCAGGTGAGCACCACCTTCCCGCCATGCTGCCATTTCCATCCAGGGATAGTGTTGGTTGCAGCGGCAGCAGGGAGCCAGTGGGCGCACTCTGCTGCTGCTGGAGATCTGGGACCAGAAGTGGCTGTGTTCACAGCTGCCAGCAAACAGCACTCGGCCAACATTACTCCGCCCCTCCCGCTGCCACCTTCACCAGCAGCGCGAGTGGGAGACAGTGCTACAGCCACTTTGCTGTCCAGGCTCTGGGCTGGGCGGCACGGGGGCTTACATTGCTTCTTGGCAGCTGCCACCTGTACCCTCAGGGTTGCGGAGTAGCCAAGGCCCTCTTTGTGCTTCACTGACAGAGCCCTCCGCACTCTGCCACCCCCAGGCCAGGGCCAGCAGCGAGTGCACATCAGCCATCCGGGCACCGATAGGGCAGACCTGCCAGCTTGCTGCAAACTGCTGGGATCCATTTTCTTTTTTTTTTTTAAAAAAAAAAAAAAAAAAAAAAATTTGAAAAACAATCCCTCTCCCTCCTTACTAGGAAACCTCCTGGTTTTTAACCCACAGCAGCAGGTTAAAAAGAGACATATGTTTCCAATATAAAAAACAACTTCTAGTTCTCACAGCACTAAATACTCTTGCAAAGTGCAGTGTATTGTTTTAAACTAGCACCAAACACGAAAGTCAAAACCCAGACTCTGAAGCTGCTCACACTGCACAGCTACATACAGACCAATACAATCTGAATGGAAAGGGTTAAATTACATGTTATCTCACAGGATTGTCTGGATCAGTTTTACGTGTATATGCTGCTGGAGTAAATGTGCAGCAATCATAATGGGTTTTGTGAAGCAGTTACTTGAAAAAATTTCTAAGGTATGCATGGTGCAGAAGGTCAAACTTGATCCCAATAAACCTATCTGGTCTTAGATCCTGAATAAAATTGTTTTAACTAGCTGGTTACAAAGCCAGCTTATTCCCTGTTTTTTAACACTGTACCATGGCAATGCAATCAGAACTTATTGCTGAATTTGACCCTTAAAATTTCTGCGGTTTGTGTACTTCTGTAAAGTTGATAATTATAGTTTGACATACATCAGTCAGTTAAGCCCAAAACTCTCATTGACATCAACATGAATTTTATGTGAGAAAACTCTATGTTACCCATGTTATCGATGATAAAGAAATTGTGACCACTATATTGATTTTTTTCCTTCCAGTAACTGTAAGGGAATAGCATAAGGGACCACAGCATAAAACTAAACTCTAACGTAAAGTTTGTACTGGTTTTGTCTGGGGTGTATTTCTTCATAGGAGCTGGTATGAGACTATGCTTTGGATTTGTGAACAAAACATTTTTGCTAACACAGGGGTGCTTTCCTTATGGTTGAGCATGGCTCAGAGTCAAGGCCTTTTCTACTCACTCTACCCCACCAGTGAGCAGGCTAGGGGTGCACTGGAGCATGGAATTGGAAAGGGATACAGCCAGGACAGCTGATCCAAGGGACATGCTATACCATATGGCATCGTGTTCAGCATATAGAGCTGGGTGAAGAAGGAGAAAAGAAGGAAGATTCAGATTGATAGAGTTTGTTTTCTCAAGGCATGGTTATAAGAATGATGAAGCCTGGCTTTCCTGGGGATGGCTGAATATTTACATGACCATGGAAGTGATGAATCCTTCTTTTGCTTTGTTTACTTGCATAGCTTTTCCTTTGCTTATTAAGGTGCCTTTACCTCAATCCATGAGTTTTCCTTTTTACTCTTCTTATTCTCTCTCCTGTCCCGTGAGGGGAGTGAATGAGCAGCTGGGTGGAGTTTGGTTCACATATGGGGTTTAACCACAACAATTTTCCTAAATGAAAAGAAAAGCAACATCCTGATTCTTATCAGAATTTAGGCCTAGTTAGAACTGACAAGGCTTGTAGAAAAGATATAGGCAAAAAGAGTTAAGTTTTAAAAAACAGTTAACAAGCCAATGATTTCTGTTCTGAATACTGACATGAAGTCTGCATGCTTCATTCCATTAACTACACAAATGTCCTTTTTTCAGAACTTCTTCTTTGGACATTTTTATTAGTTAATTTAAAACAAACAAACAAACACCAACCAAATTAAAAAAAAAAAAACATACAAAACCAACCCAAATAAAAAATACCCCGCACAAATTTTAGTCAACTGACTTTACACTACATCTTTGTATCAATTTCTGCTCCATCTTAGTTAACACCATTACAGACGATATGCCTGGTGTCAATCAACTATGTGTTGATACTGCCTTTCATCAGTATGTGCTTTAGGAAAAAAAATAGAACCAGAAAGACTATTGTATTAATTAGCTAATTTGTATAACACTTTGAAGATGAAAATTACAATATATGTGCAAAGTATTATTATTTTTTATTTCATCATCTGCTATGGCTATTGATTCAATTAACCAATTACAAGTGAATAACAAGGGAGTGCATGGAGCATAATCACCTAGTTTATGACCATTTACATTTTATTCTCACGTGATTTGACTAAAAAGAACATTGGGATATCTCATTAATGGCAAATCGTGAAATAAAATGTCTAAACAATTTTAAAAAAGAAATAGAGAAGCTTGAGGTTGAAAATAGATTCAGAAAAAGGCACAGATCTTAAATCCTGCCTGTTATTTGGGTTTGTAAAGTCTGCCCCTGCTTGCATTGATTTTTTATAAGAAACTTCCTGTCTTCACGTTTGCTAGATGCAAAATACAAAAATTCCTTGACCTGTACCACACTAGTTATACAGATTACAAGAAACATACTACCACAGCAATTTTCCGTCACAAAGGATGAACATCAAGGTGAAATCTCAGCTCTTTTCCAAGGAAATTTTACCCTGGTCTCATACATGTGTTAATATTTAATCCAGATGTCCATATTGAGCTATCATATCCAATGGTTTCTTTTGATCCTAGGGATACCGAAGTACTGATAATTTAGCCGAAAAATGAAGAAAATTAGAAAGTTTTTACTGGCTGTCTGATTTCCATCCCTCTTCATCATGACTCTTGATAGTGTCCTGTCAAGATCCATTCAAAGTCCTATCTTTCTTGTTGTGTATCTATACCTGACATGTGAACTGAGGTGACTGAATTTTTTGATGGTGTATAAATCTAGACAACTAGATTTTTTCTTGCTGTTGAAAATACTATGTATGTAGGTAAAGAAACAGATGAAAGACAGGTGACAAATTGCATGTAATGCGCAAACAGTTAAAATAAGCAAGTTACTCTGAGGATAATTACAATTGCTTTATATGGTTTTCCCTTTTCCCTTCAAACTCTCCATTACACACTGAAAAGATATAACAACAAGAAGAAATACTTCCTCTGCATTCTTCTAAAATATGATTCCATCATGCAATATATTATAAACAACAAATTAACAAGATAATTTATATTTGCTCTCTGATTTCAGAATATTCAAACTCTTTTGCTGAAACTGCAAATTACTGCAAAGTTGCTGTACATTCAACCTCTGTGTGTTTTAGTGTCCCGCATAGAATGAAGCCTTCATACAAAAAGATTGTGAGATATTTTTATTGATAAACAAAATATGTGGTGGACAAAAATATGCAATGGAGTAAAAATTCATCTTGATTTTTCATTTATCACTAGTCAGTAAATAAAAATCTAATAGTATCTCTGATTTACAACCTTGTGCAAAATTAAAATGAGCACATTTATTTAAGAAACATATTTCACATACTGTGGAAATCTTTGACAACATCATTTCAATTTTTTTCCTGGTAAAAAAGAGGACTAACAGCTAATTGTTGACAGCAGCCAAGTACTCAGAGCATTTTTCTCTTTTTGTCCATTTCATTTTCTGCAGTCTGTGTTCATAACATGATAATTACAGTGGCTTATGACTGGAAAAATACCTTGATTTCATCACAAGAGAAACCCAACAGAGATGAACTATGAAGAAAAACAGAGAAAAATACAGGTCATCCATCTCCAATATTTATAATAACACTAGCAGTTTAAAAGTTATCTAGGTTTTAGCTTCGTTTGGAAGGGACTCTGTATTAGTAAGTACTTACTGATCTATTTGCTATAAGACTTTATTTTAACTAGTTACTGTGGAAGCATTAAATCTCTGGCCTCCTGAATAGACACAGAAATCCAGTTTGGTTTTCCTTTTTCTTCTTGCTTTGACAGCCTAAACAACCTTCTTGTTGTAAGAGCCAGAAAGAGGTCAGACTCTGAAATGCTGGCAGTGTCCCGTGTCCTGCAGGTGGAAAGACCACACAATGAAATGGAAAAAAGATATGAAAGGTCCTTGGTTTTAGATGAAAAAATAATAGTCCAAAATCAAACACTAGTTGCCACAATGAACTGTTTCTGTCTGACTTGAGAAACCTTAAATAAAATCATCTTAAATGAATGGAGGGGGCCAAAGAGAAAAGAATTACGAAATACTTTAAAAAAAAAAAATGACGCCAAAAGCAAACAGGACTAGAAATCTATTCTGAAAGCTGAGAGAGTAAGAAAATAAAATGAAAAGCTAAGAAAAAAAGGCTCTGAATCATAGCTAAAAGTGTTTGGGATAAATCTCACCTGAAAACTGTAGGTGCAAACTAAAGCTTACCAAGAAAACAAAAAGAAACCTTAGCGTCATAATATAGCCTTTTTGGAGTTTCCTGAATGTGCGACTTACCTACTATATTGCATATCCAAGATCCTACAAGCTCCCCGGCTTCTCTTGAGCTCTACTTCAGTCTTACAGTAATTTCACCAAATATTCTGAGTTGGAAGGGACCCACAAGGTTTATCAAGACAAACTCTTAGGTGAATGGCTCATATGGTTCATGCATATTGGCCTTGCTGTTGCTTCCCTCTTGTCACAAATGAGCAATTTCAGGTCACTTAAAGAATTGCCATTAAAGCTATTAGCAAAAATAGCTTTAATATCAATTTAGAAAAATGCACTCAAAGTTTGATGGCAAGGTTCATTCTTTTACTTGCTAGCTGGATGAAATATACAAAAAAAATCCAATAAGAATCAATATTATAATTATTTACAGGGGACCGAAGATGCTAAAGGTTAAGGGAGAGCTCTCCATTGACTCATGAAGTTTAGAATGGACCTCTTTGTTTTTTAAACTCCTCATGGAGCTTACTGTATGTCTAGGTCCAATCTCTAATCTTTGTCTTGGCCAACAATTTGTGTCTAAAGAAATTAACTACACAGATTTCATTACTATTGATTTAGCACACTATGAGCAACTGTTGCTAATAAGAGTCTCTCTGCCTTGGTTAAGGATGGATCTCAGCCTCAGGTAAGGAATACCAAACCTTGAGAGGCATCCTAGCTCCAGGGGAGCTTGACTGGAATGCAGTCCAGTTGCAATTTAGAGAGAGATAAAATTGGACTCATCTAAAGATCTGGCATTAGTAGAAAAGTTCACTTGCCATGAGGAGGAATCTTGTGAGGCATCCCAGCTCAGAAAAACACCACCATGAAGGCATGCTGTCTAGCTGGGAGATCCTAAAGAAGGCTCAATTAGGCTGCTGTATTTATGGGATGAAGGGGTTGACCAATAGCCAAATTTCATACAGTGGGACTGGTAAGCAAGAGACTCCTTGTACTAACACGTTCCTTTGTTCCTTGACAAACAAATCTTGGAAAAGCCACCCACTATTTATGTGTTAATTGTATGATCTGAGTCCAAGCTCATATGCATCAATGCTCACTGGGTCACTCTGCTCCACTGTGGGTTTCCTGAAGGAATTCTTGGCCCATCTATGAAGCAGGCCCTTGCCTCCTTTGAAGACCAACTCTTGCTGGTTTTGTTTGGGGAATCAAGTGCATCCAACACACCTTTAAATTCCTCAGTAATTTCAGGCAGAACACTAGCTCTTTATATATTATCAGTGTCTTTAGGGGCATATAGTGGGGGTGTAGAAATCACAGCAACTGTGTAAGGGTTTTGAAGACAATATTACTCCCTATTGTTGTTCAGAACTCTCCAGATACACACATTCAAATCCCCCCCTTACAAACCCGCCAAAAACATAACATTTTTATCCTATGTTCTTTTTATTTTTTCTTTACAAAAATGTGAATAAATTGGTACTTATATTTGATTCTTATAAGCAAGAATATTTATCAGAAATATTGGGCATTTATTTCTTTATTTTAAATTCTGAATAATGGCAAGCAGGAAAATACATGAATATTTTCAACTTCCATTAAGGAAAGCAAACACCAGCAGTTCCAAAATAAGAAAGGACAATAGGACAGGGCACAAGATAGCTACAATAGCAGCCTAGCAGTATTTTCAGATAATTTCATGGAAAATAGGTACGTTTCATAAATCATTGATAAGGATCAGATGCTTGGTTCTCTTCATGTTACAGGTTACCAAAGAAGATGAGGTCCAGCAATCAGAAAGCTCCAGGAGTTGAAAACACAGGGTCGAGGCCCCTAAATTTAAAAAGTTGTAATAAAATGTGTTTCCACTTTTAGTGTGGCCCACTTTGTTACACTGTTTCACTTCCTGAAGGTTTCATAAGCAGTCAAATTCCCAGTTGTGGCAGACCCTGTCACTTTGAGAGCTTCCATTTGGGTTTAAACGGGATTTTTTTGTTTGTTTGTTTGTTTGTTCAGCAAGAAGTCTAAACTAAAAATTTAAATTCAACTCCAACGAACTCAGTCATTACCCAAAAGGTAGGTGAAGCACAGAGAAAGGTGCACAAGCAACACTGGAGTTTGGAAAAGAGCTATGCTCTTTTAAATATAATTCTCTCTAAGACTTTCCCTTGAACTGTACAACAGTATGGATCACAGCCCTCTAGAAAAAAACAAGATACAGTGTTTAATTTTCTCTAAGCTGTTCCTATTTTCTTTGTGCTTTCATTGGCTTTAGCAACATCCAACTGAGCTGTTCACACTTCTGCCACAATCAAACCAAAGTTTCCTGACTTTAGCATTCTAGGAGTTCACAAGGTACAAAATACCAGAACACCTATATTGCTATGAAGAGGTCTTTTGGTAGGAACCAAGCCTTCACATCATCAAGGGTAAGTCCTGCCTGACCAACCTAGCAGCCTTCTATGATGGAGTGAATACATCACTGAACAAAGAAAAAGATGCATTGTCATTTATTTGAATTTTCGTACAGCCTTTGACACAATCCCCCTACAATATCCTTCTCTCTAAATTGGAGAGGTATGTGTTTGATGGGTGGACTGTTAGACTGAGAAGAAATTGGCTGGATGGTCACATCCAGAGAGTTGTGGTCAATGGTTCAGGATCCCAGTGCACATCATTGACAATTGATGTCCCTCAGGGGTCCATGTTGAGATCAGTGTTATTTAATATCTTCATTAATTACAAAGATGAAGTAATCTAGTGCACCCTCAGCAAATTTGCAGATGTCACCAAGCTGAGTGGTGCTGTTGACACACCTGAAGGATGGGATGCCATTCAGAGGGACCTGGACAAGCTCAAGAAGTGGGCCTACATGAGGTTAAAAAGACCAAGTGCAAGGTGCTGCACCTGGATTGGAGCAACCCCCAGTATCAATTCATGCTGAGGGATGAACAGATTGAGAGCAGCTGTGCTGAGAAGGACTTGGGGGTGCTGGTGGGCAAGAGGCTGGACATGAGCCAGAAATGTGTGCTTACAGACCAGAAAGCCAACTGTGTCCTGAACTGCATCAAGAGAAGAATGGACACCAGGTCAAGGGAGTTGATTCTGTACCTCTCTTCCACTCTGATGAGAACCCATCTGAAGTTCTGCATCCAGCTTTGGGTCCCCAACACAGGAATGACATTGACCTGCTAGAGTGAGTCCAGAGGAAAGCAAGCAAGATGATTAGAGAGATGGAGCACCTCTCATGAGGAAAGGCTGGGAGAATTAGGGTTGTATGGCCTGGTAAAGGGAAGGCTTTAGGGTGACCTAATGGCAGCCTTCCAGTACCTGAAGGCAGCCCACAAGAAAGATGTAGACAAACTATCTGCAAAAGCACATAGTGACAAGACCAGGGACAATGGCTTCAAATTGAAAGAGACTGGGTTTAGATAAGATATTAGGAAGAAATTCTTTACTGTGAGGGTGGTGAAACACTGGAACTGCCCAGAGAAGTTGTGGATGCCCCATCCCTGGAATTGTTCAAGGCTAGGTTGAATGGGGCTTTGAGCAACATGGCATAGTTAAAGTTGTCCCTGACTATGGCAGGAGCATTGGATGTTCTTTAAGGTCTTTTCCAACCCAAGCCTTTTTATGACTGAGTTTACAGTCCTGGCTGTGAACTAGGAGGAAAAAAAAGATTTTATTTCTGTTTTGCAGACAGAGAATTGAGATACAAGATAGTGCCCCTCCTGAGAGACCTCTCTGTCTTCCAAAATTGGCCTAAGGAATCCAAATCTGATTTCATCTACAGCACTTTGTGGCCAAACATGTATAACCAAACATGATTGTTTGGTTATATGTAACTGATAATACTTTCCTGAGCTGCAAGTTCTGGAGGAGATGGTCATGACTGGTACTTACACTACAGGCAGCCTGAATTCAGCCTCATTTTAGGTTGTACACAAATCCATTCTGCCTCTACTACAGGTGATGCCACAGAACCTTTAGGATCTCAGGCCATTTTGGTCTAACATTGTGATGTGTCCGTAAGAGTCCAAGAAAAAGATCAATGGGCTAGGCTATTCTGGGATGTAGTAAATGGCAAGTGCTTTTTCCTCATGAAGATGTATTAGCCATGACCTGGGGCCAAGGAACCTTATGTTCACCAACTAAGGGTGAACATTAACAGGAATACTTCTTGTGCGCTTAAGACACAGTAGTATCAGTGTGTCTGCTTGCCAGCTGTTTGCAGTATATTCAGCCCTGTTCACCCTATTACCTAACCCTTCTCCTTCTGATCCCTGCACAGTGCACAAGTGCAAACACATATGAAGGCAGAAATCTAGCCTAATGCAAT
>VYZS01036592.1:1001-29789 GCA_013400695.1 Neodrepanis coruscans
AATGTAAAAATGGGCATTGAACTAGTCACATGAATAAGATCAGGAATTTATTCCAGATTGTTAAAAGTGTACTAATCACTGCAAAATCATGGCTTTCTCCCAAAGCAGCAAGAAAACGGTAATTTGAAAGAAAAATGCCAATAATACATCACACACAAGCCGTCTGTTGTCCCTGCTACACCACTTTTTATTATATTGCATATGTGTACATATATACACAAGATACACACATACAGACACACAGACACACGATTTAATGTATAAATTTACGAAAAAGGCAGAAGAGCAATAACATGATGAACAGAAAACAAATGCTGTGCAATGTACTATAAATTATAATTAAGCCCTGAATAAAATGTGTTTCTTAGATATGACATTTGTTCCCTTAAAATGCAAAAATGGCCATGATTATCTGACAGAATGTTTTTCCTTAGATGGCCAATGGCTATAGCACTTACTGAGATGCAGTATGGCAAACTCATTTCAGATTTCTTTGCCTGATTTAAGAATATTCTTTTGGTGAAAATCAAAAATAACAGCAATTACCTCTTTAAAACAAATTATTCCCTTGCAAAGAGATATTTGAAAAGCCTTGAAGGCTTGAATTTCCCAGAAACAAATCCCATTAGTTGGGATGTTGGACAAGTGAAAATCTGGACTTGACCTCCTGGGTTGATCTAGCAATCCCAGATGGCCAGGGCTGCCTTCAGCCAGGGCCAGGCACTCTTGCAGGACCTGTTGCAGTGGCTTAGGATGGATAGCCACTGCCTGCTGCACTGAGATACTCAGTCCCATAACATTCCTGGTGGAATGGTCCATGTAATCACACATCTGCTACAGAGCAAAGCCTGCAACCCACATTCAAACCTTCAGTGAGCTTGGACCTCCCCAGGAANTCACTAATATTGAGCAGACACTTCCAGGGGCAGCTCAGGTCTGAACACATGCACTACCATCTGGGAGAACCCTTCTCTTCTTGTGAGTTACTGAAAAGATCTTAATTAGGGGAGGATAAGTTCGGGGTGAAGACCCAGCTCATGGCAAAAGTTGGCCACAAGCCTGATCCTAAATAAATGCATTAAGGATGTTTGTTAAAAAAACCATCCTGAGGCCTCCACCCATCCCAAAGCCTGTGGCACTGTGGTCCTGGTGTTTTTCCAAGATGGACATTCAATTTACAGGCACCTGCAACAGCATGGTGGCAATGAACTGGATGATCCTTGGCTGTAGAAGATCTGGAGAATAAAAAGACCTAATCTATAACTAATTTGTATCAAGGACTTTTACTTTAGCAAAAAAACCTTCAATCATCAGATCAAATTAAACCCTCAGATACCTACCTGGCTTTTCTGAAATGGAATCCAGAGTGCATTCTACTATTAATTTAGTGTATTATACAGTGTTTGGTGTTTCCAAATAGGTATTTCAACTTGCTGATGAGTAACTAAAGGGTTGAGTGATGACAAGGAAAAGAAAAAGTTGGTGTTGCACTTTTCCTTTAATGTATTTATTAAAATATTACATTAATTGCACACAATTCCCCAAAATAAAAACTTCACTTAAAGTGGAGTTCAATTCCTGTCTCAAAAGGTTATAATCACTAATTGTAATATGCTAAAGTTTCCTTTAAAAGCAAAAGATTTAAAAAAAAAAAAAGAAAACACCACCAATATAACCCTGCTGTGTAAAACAGCCAAATGCAGATTAGTCTGACACAGAGGCTACTGGTCACCTGGGCACTCCTGATAGAGAGAAATTCTGCTGTTGTCTTTCACAGATTTGCTTTTAACTTACTGAATGAATCACTCACAAAATTGTAGAAAACATCGCTAAGTTAACATTTGTTACCTTTGTTCTATAGAGCATGGAAATGACAATTATTTGGAGGTAGAGTGAGAAACTTGCCAGCCATCTGCAGTACACTAAGTACAAGTGAATTAGAAAATGGCAAGTGAAATCACTGNTCTTCAAACAGATGAAGTGCGTGATGCCTCAGGAGTAACAGTAGGCAATGATGACTCTGTGCTTTCAGTGTAGGAAAAGAGACTCTTTGAGTGCCTCTAGTTCTCTGGCAGTGACTACTAGGCTGAACTCATGGCTTTCTCAGACCACAGCCTCCAGTTCTCAGGCATCGTGGTAAGCACTGCCATTTTAAAGTATATTATAGTGTAATAACAAGCATTTGCAAAGGGAAAACTGTTTTCATTTAAATCTTGGCTAGTGTGACTTCCTTTTTTTTAATGTATAAATTTTCATAAATACACTTACTATACACGGCAAACATCCCAAGTACTGTATGTATTACCCAGGAGAGCAGAATGGCTCTAAAGCAGCCATTCGGATCTGGAGCATAACAGTATGGATGGGAAAATGCTGAATAAATGTATTTGTCCAATAGACAATAATGGCTCTGATTGAGCCATTCCACTTTATTGGTCTCAAAATATGCATTTTATGAAACTCCCAAAATACCAGACAGATTAAAGTACACCCAATCAGGTTCATATATGTAATAAAAGTTTTTATAAAACAACTGAAAAGTGTATGTTTATTTACACAGAGGTCCAAGACCAACCAAGATAATCTTCTGGGAAAATTTCAATATTCTGTGAAGTTTATATGTTTATTGGATTACAAAAAAAGCCCAAAATTAAATTTTAAAAACTCTATTTCATGTTGACCAGGAAAAGCCATAAACCCAAAAGGCCTTGTCTGAGGCTNGCAATGAACTGGATGATCCTTGGCTGTAGAAGATCTGGAGAATAAAAAGACCTAATCTATAACTAATTTGTATCAAGGACTTTTACTTTAGCAAAAAAACCTTCAATCATCAGATCAAATTAAACCCTCAGATACCTACCTGGCTTTTCTGAAATGGAATCCAGAGTGCATTCTGCTATTAATTTAGTGTATTATACAGTGTTTGGTGTTTCCAAATAGGTATTTCAACTTGCTGATGAGTAACTAAAGGGTTGAGTGATGACAAGGAAAAGAAAAAGTTGGTGTTGCACTTTTCCTTTAATGTATTTATTAAAATATTACATTAATTGCACACAATTCCCCAAAATAAAAACTTCACTTAAAGTGGAGTTCAATTCCTGTCTCAAAAGGTTATAATCACTAATTGTAATATGCTAAAGTTTCCTTTAAAAGCAAAAGATTTAAAAAAAAAAAAAGAAAACACCACCAATACAATCCTGCTGTGTAAAACAGCCAAATGCAGATTAGTCTGACACAGAGGCTACTGGTCACCTGGGCACTCCTGATAGAGAGAAATTCTGCTGTTGTCTTTCACAGATTTGCTTTTAACTTACTGAATGAATCACTCACAAAATTGTAGAAAACATCGCTAAGTTAACATTTGTTACCTTTGTTCTATAGAGCATGGAAATGACAATTATTTGGAGGTAGAGTGAGAAACTTGCCAGCCATCTGCAGTACACTAAGTACAAGTGAATTAGAAAATGGCAAGTGAAATCACTGACAGACTGACTGGTGTAACGGAGACTTGCAAATCCCGGGAAAACAAACATTTTCTATTTCTTGCAAAGCTGATAAAACAGCAAGATTACTCAGCTCCAGACACTTAGCACAGAATTTGTTTCTTTTTAAGATTAAGCTTTCCACACAGGAATTTTTTATTTAGAAGGGAAATGAATCTTTTCTTGAAAGAAAGGAAAGGCATTGGCAGAATAGCTGAAAAGGTCCTCCTAAACAATTACTAAACTTTATGGCAATCTTGTAAAGCTAAAATTCTGAAAGGCATGCTTTCTAAGGACCTGTGTATCTCAGACCCCCACTGATGGGTGCACAAGCCTGTCATGGCACAGCCCTCAGTGCACAACAGCAAACCAGTTTGGGCTTGGACATGACAACATGAGTTACGAGCCTGGAGCCTCAGCGGGCTCCAAACGAGGTTAGTGGGAATGTTGTCATTGATTGAGCTTCAAATGCCAGACTATCATTGTCCCATGCTTTGGGAAATTTAATTACATTTAATTTTTCATATTTATTTACTTTGGTTTATACACATAACTAGAGGACAGAGTTCTTATCAAGGGCACTAGATACCTTTTGTAAGGAGCAGGCCAACTCTGACTACATTTGCAAAGGCAATGGTTACAGAAATGTATAAGTTCCTAAATCATAATCCTAAACTTCATAATCATAAACTTATCTGGTCCTTACAGCCTTCTCTTTCTTTTGTGCTTTGGGGATCCAAGTAGACTGCAGCTAAGGAAACACATTTTGAAGTTGTGGCAGGCTTTTGTTTAATATTAACTAAATCTGAATTCTTCTATCATTAAAATTACATGTTCAGAGTCCCACCTTTGCCTTTACTTACATATTTCAATTAATTGTTATATCTATTCACTCCTTAACTTGTTTTAATCATGCCAATAACATTATATTCCCATTCTAACCCCCTTGAGCAAAATATCTCAGTTTTCCTACTAGGTCATTCACAAGTTTTCTCTCTAATGTTCTGCAATATTTTTTAATTGTCTCAGTAAATATTTATTATTTCAGGGAGCATTTATGACTTCTTGAATGAAGCTTTATTTGAATTTAATGTACCAATGATTTCCCAGAATAAGTACTATACTGGTGGCACTGGGGTTTTAGTAAAGAGAATGTGTAATTCAGAGGTGCTAATAAGAAAGGCCTTGATAGTGATGGTATTTTGCTACCAAATGTCCTTTATTCTGCCTAGCAATTCATAAATACAGTAGCATTTCTCTTTCACTCTGAGGAACTGTCTTGAGTTTATTTATTTAATTTGGTGGAATGGAATTTAAAAAATTCCATACTCAGCTTTCGACATTTTTCCTGCCTACATTTCAATGTGCCATATCCTCAGCTGGTATCAAACTGGACATTCACACAGCCTGTGCCACATAAAGACCTGACTCTCTGTACACAGACCAGTAAGGATAGCAGGTCTCCCCATAAGTCCCTTGGTCCATAAATCATCTGAATGGAAAGGGATGGAATTATCCATGTCCTGTAATGTTTGTCAAAGAAGGACCTTTAGCTAGAATATTTGTTTTCTCTGCATGTATGATGTCACTTAGGCTAAGCACATTCTCCTTTGATTTTATTTGTTTCTTTGTTGCGTAACTGGGGTAATTTAGATGGCATTTTGTCACATTATCACTGTTCACGTACCTCATGATTCTCTAACTACAGCAGAGCATTAGTAGAGAGGCTGAAGAGAAATAAAATACTTTAAGTAAATAAATATCTAGTTCACTAATAGCTAATATTTCAAATTATCCACAAGTAGCTCACAACCCCACTAATCATTCCACTAAAACATTGCTACTATGCGTTTATGGGATTTTCTGAGTGTAGTTTGCAGAACAACTCACAATTATCAGCAGTGCCGCCGCATTCTGTGCCATCATGGCACCGAATCACCGCGAGCACAGCCTGTGTGGGGGTTCATAGCAACCCACCTCTCACCAGACGTGTTTCCTACATAGGTATACAAATAGCTAATATTTCCATAAAAAAACCCAAACATATTTTTGTCATATCCCATTCAGCAAACCAGGAGCTCAAACAGTAAAAATTAAAAGGCTGCAAAGAGTGAATTGAGCATTAACTTTTCAGGACTTCTCCCTGTCTAAAGTGCTGCTGGTGTTGTCATAGAAAAAAGTGTCTTTTTTATTAAGTCACAAAGAAAATGCTTTCTCCCCTTCTCCTTTTCTTTTCTATAAAAGGCTCTCTAAAATGAAAGGTGTCAGACTTTGCTTTTTCTTCTTGGCATGATCCAGAATGTATGGCTGAGGAATGACAGATGTCTGCAACCAGCTGCAATGAAGCATGCTAAAGTTTCAGTCTAATCCACTTATTTCACTGCAGTCACGTAAACCAAAACAAATGGGCAGTGCCTTACATTATAAAAACACAGCAGCATTACTTTGTTGCATAATGTAGCTGATACGCCATCTTTTTATCATTTTTCCTACTGCAGAAAGAATTCACCTCTTTATTAAAAACAGCCCTGAAAGTTCTCCCGTTCTGCTCGCCTCTATTTTTTTCTTTTAGTGTCACAGCAGTCCTGCGATGCTCCATGCATTACTCAATATGCTGCTATTATAAAAGCACCGTCATATTTTTCTAGGGAAGACTGCTTTTGTTTTTAAAAACGTGATCCAATTCAGAAGCCACGGGGCCTGATTCTGCTTTCTCAGCTTTGCTGCCAGCCCATGGCTTGAACAGATGTGCACTGCTCTGAGCCAGGTCAGGATTGGACCCACCATCAGATGAGTGTGGGTTTCAGCTGTATAACAAGTGCACCAAGTGCTTACCTTAACATGTGAAAAAACCTACATGTCTGGTTTTTACTGATCAAACTGGAAATGTCATCAGAGACACAACTAATAGCCTTAATCTACTCGACTAACCTCATTCAAAACCCTCCCATTTTAATGAGGAGGAAAAGCCACTGCCAGTGTGTTTGCTGAAGCCCTGAATAGCCCCCCTCTATTTCGTTATGCCAGAGGGAGTATAACCTAAGTGAACATGGCATCGCTTCCTGGGAAGGGAGACCCTGCCTCACTCCAACATGTAGTGCAGCAACCTTTTGAACCCTCCCTCCTTTAATCCTTGTATGGAAAGGGAAAGGATGAGGAGTCATGTGGCTCCCTCCCCGCCAGCAGTTCCAACAGCTGGGAAGCACTCTTTCAGCACAATTCATAAAAAAAGATGTGTTGGATTTCGCCGATGGCAGAATGGTGTACAATTTCTGGCCCTTCAGGCTAAAACAATAAATGCAAAGAGGAAAATTTGAGATTTCCCCCCTTAAACTTCCCACAACAACCTCAGCAAAACCACATGACTTGTCTTGTACAATCTCCCTGGTGTTTTCAGTGCTACTTTGGCAGGAAATCAGAATTACTGTTATATAAATTCCATCTGATGCCAGAGCTACCATCTGTGAGTAAAACTGCTTCACCTACGTCTGCCGGCAAAGCCACTCTCCCAGAGACAAGGGAGAAGGGGAAAAAAAATTTGATTAATTTGCAGAATGCTTGTGATTTGCTCATATATTATTATAACTGCTCATCAGCACATGACAAATTCCCAGCACTCCGCACAGGAACCCGTTCAGTTTCAGCAGTTTTTTGCGTCGGCACCTGACAGACTGCAGAGCCACTAATGACTTTCAGATGCTTACAAACAGTAATTCTATCTTCAGAATAAAAAGAAAAATCCGTAGGAAGAAAAGAGTAGAGTTAGTCTATTCCATTTCCTTCCTGTATATCAACATGATTTAACTCTTCGGGGCAGCAGTGGTTCCAGGATCACAACACGGCTGCTCCTTGCCTGTAAAAGACAAAGACTGCCAATCTCAGGGGAAAGGTGGAAGCAAAAGCCGGTCTCCGAAGGCTTTTCTACACCAGCTCCGCAGAGAGCCAGATACAAAGCAGGTAGCCTAGGAAAAGGCACACCTACCCAGCAGTACAGAGAGAAAATACATGCTTGCCCCAGCACTCCAGAATTCCGTGTCTATTTTCCTATTTTAATACTTCTGATAACCTTTTACATTTTCAGGGAACACATCTGCTTCCTAACTGCAGCTGAAATGTTTTTTTCCCCCCTTTAAAAGTATGATTATGCTTTCTGAAGCACTGTCTGTGTGCTTGATTGCCTGTTTTAGATTAGAGATTTTAGCAAGGAAACAAAGACTTCAGAGTGCACATCAGTCCTGCATATGAGAAACCACAGAAGGAATAAGCAATAAAATGTGATGCACCATCTGTCCACAAACAATAACCTGGATGTTCTGAAGGCTTACAAATTATTTAGCACACAACCTCACCGAATTATAGGACCCTTAAATAGAGCAATAGACTGGGAATGAGAGCCTCTTTGATGTCCTTTTGTATTTTTTCCCCCCAACTCAGCCCTCAATTGATTGCTATAAGTTGAGGTATTTCTCAATGACTATTGGAGCAAGTTGATATTTATTAAGTAGCTCTCTGTAGAATATTTTGCCACAGATTTGAACAGTGGGGTATACACTGCCTCCCTGGACCTTGCCTGCTGCAAACAGATTGTTAATCAAAAGACAGTCTAAAAGAATAGTCAGTTGGGAAATTCAGTCCTAAGGGCAAAATGCTGCCCTCGGTACTCATGCGCAACTCCCGCTGGCTTCCACAGGAGCTCACGGGAACACTCACTGAGGAATTTGACTTTATTAAGTACTAGAAGGTTTCGGACCAGACTCTTGTAGAACAAATCTCTAACAAAGAATCAGATTTTAATTTTTTTTCTTCCCCCCCTCCAATTGTATCCTGCTGCAATTAAAAATAAAATGACATTTTTCCTAGCTGTCATGATGAAGTACAGTGATCTCACATGAAAAACATATTAGTAACTGAGCACACTCCAGGTCTGTAAACTAGAGTATGTCAAAGCTACTGGATTCTTAGACAAACCTGGCATCCCTCAGCAATATGCATACATACCAAAATCAAGACATTCAGAGACTTGTGCTTGAGATAGAGGGTTTTGGCCCACCATATATAACAGTGAGATCATGTTAAAAAAGCCAAACAAACACAAAAATACTCTTTTTTTTAACTTGTATTGAATTGCAGAATTTCTAGATCTACTGTTTAATTTAACCTTATCTCTACATTATAAATTCCTGAGTTTTTAGTGAACATTAGCATTTGTTTTTTCCAATTGAACCATGCCTCTAAACCCACACTACAAAATAAATCAGCATCCCTAAAAGCCACCCACTTCATTTTGAAAAGGAAGAGCCTGCCCTAAATATTTCTTTTGCTTAGGTTTCCATAGAATTTTTTTCTGCAGATTTTCCTAACACAACATTTCCCACACAGGCTCCCAGCTAACAAATCCAGACCCACCTACCGAAGGTCTTCTCTTTGTGGTCTTTACTCTTTTGCCTACATAGTAGATCAAAATTCAAATAAAAATAGATGTTGGAAGACAGAGGATTTTTTGTATCATATTCTTTTTGACAAATAGGGGCCAAGAGGGAGGTAACTGTATAATTAACTTTAGATGTGCCTAATGTAACTCCATTATCATTGATGAGTCTTATGGAGAGACACTGAGAGGGAAATGTGCCTTCTAGAGTTTCATAGTGGAGCCAGCACTATTAAAGAATATTTCAGTATTTAGACCCTGATTCAGCAAATTGCTGAAGGTTATGCATGCTACAAAGCCTGTAAGTCATCCCACAGACTAGAGTGGAAATGCACACGCACTTACACAATACATGAGCCCAAGTCGTTTCTGAGCTGGGGCCTCATAGTTTGGCCCTTACTTACAAAGATTCATAAAAGAGACATGAAAATTTGCCTGGGGGTAAAAGCTGGCACATTACATTGTTTCATTTTGAATCTATTCTCCTTTTTGTATTTATTTCTGCTTTTATTTTTATGTGGTGTTCGTTCTGGGAGTGAGAGGGACAGAGGGCTCCAAGGATGCCAGTTGATGGGCCACCAGCCTATCATCTGTGGTGGGGGACCTGTGGCACCATCCTGGCCACTGCCTCCAGGCAGGCTGGAGATCCCTGGGCCAGTGCTAATTGGGATGATGCTAATTTTAGCATCACTGGAGGTCACAAGGAGCTTGCTGGAAGCTGCATGTGTTGCATGGAAAGCAACAGTCAATACCCAGAGCTGAGGCTGCTCTTACACACGTCCCTAAAGCCAAGCATTGCCACCCAGTGAAGGGCACAAGAGGAACATGCAGCAAAACCCTTAGATGTCAAAAGAAACAAAACCAAAATCCCCTTCCAAAAACATCTGCAGCAACCAGCATGCAGAGGACCAGGCACTACTGAGGATTTTATTTTTAAAAAAATTCAGGAAGTCCAAGATTTCGATGGGCAGTGGGACACAGTGTTCATTTAAGGTATTTGGGTATTTTTTTATGATTTAGAGTAAAAGCACTCCCTACGTATCTCTGGAGAACTTAAGCTGATCACAAAACGTCAGGTAGCCAAGAGGCAAACATTCCAGCCTTGCTCCAAGCCCTGCTGCCTGTAGGAAAGCCATTCAATCCCAAGAAAGCTTCATTCACTTCCACAGTCTTCCAGAGAAAAAGTTTACTTATATGAAATCAATGGCAGGCTCTGGGCTTTCAAGCAAACTGATACCCACTTGGGTTTCTGTGTGTATAAACCAAAACCATTTTGCAACAAAACTAATGTGTACAGTGGTTACAGAGGGCCAAAATATTTTGCCTTCTGAAGAAGGCATGCAATTTCTCTGACTTCAGCAAATAATTTGACCCAGGTAACTTTTCTCTATGTACCATTACGCTGATCAGAGCAGAGAGGTCTATAAATGTACTTAAAGAGACAACTAAAAAAAATTAATCTGTGGTTTAACTTAAAGGTCAACTCAATACATATTGAGAAGTCAACTGAAATTCTGCCATTAAATATAATCACTCCTTCTAGGGTGGTAAATAGTATGTAGAAATACCCATCAGGAGCCAAATTCTGATCTCAGATGAGCTCAGGACTGAAGCTGCACATGGATGGAGGAGAGCAGCATTGATCTTGCATACAGAGCCCTTCCTGCCTGAGCTTCTTGGTACCAAGACCCAGGCCACTGGAAAAGCTCCTTTAAATTCTATAGACATGATTAATAGAGTGAGATATTAAAAAAAAAATTAAAAAATCAGTTGTTTCTTTCTGGACTTTTTCCAGCTTTCTGGATTCCTGCTTTCAAGCATTTTCCGTAACACAAATGACTGGAGAGTTCCTTTCTTAGAAAAAGAACAGAAAGATATTTTTCTATAATCACGTGGCTACCAAAGTGAAAGCCTTTCAGAAAAAGGAAACTACCCCAGCAATTACAGTAAAATCATGAAAAGCGAGGACCTTGAACCCTTACTCCTGCTCCTCGCCTCTATGGCAGGCATCCATCTCAAGCTGTTATTTTACACACAGTTATTCACAACCTTAAGCCAATTTTCCTATTCTTTAATAGAAAGAAGTAAATTGTATAAGGCTTAACTAGCATTTTATACATGTACAAACTTATTCTTTAAATTTTAATAAATGGAAGGTACATTATAGGCATTTGCTTCTGAAATAATATTAAAGACTGGGGGGGGGGAGAGGCATAAAGGTCAGATTTAAATCCTGAAGGTAACATAAAAAATTTAGATAACGCTGTTTATATATATTTTTGTATAGCATGTGTCCTGACAGTGTCACCATCAGCATGGACTCCAGAATTCATAATCCACTGTGCTATTTTTTAAAATAGTTTGATTTGTTTATTAACTGTGCTTTCCTATTTCCATGAGATATAGACATCGACAGTGAATAGACCTTTTCTAATTGAACTGATAGCTTCAAAGTGAACATGTCCTTGAATTTACACTGAAAGATAGACAGTGATTATTTATAATAAGGGATTTAGTCAACTGCCTTTCCATTTGTACAGCAAGGACTTTATCAACAGACCATGTTTAGGTAAATAGTGCCAAATAAGATAAATTTTGTATTAAAGGACGAATGTCTTGCAGTGTCAGATGTACAAGGAAGAGACATTTGGCTGATGATATGTCCTGTAAGTATAAAAGAGAGTATTAAGATAACACTTTATGCTAGCATTAATACATCAAAGTTCTGGACTGACCTGTTTCATCCAAAGTGAAAGCGAGGATGCTCTTAATTCCTATCTAAGATTAATTTAATTCAAAAGGCATTCAGCCTTATGTCCTGTTTTGCAGCTTTATAAGAATTGCTGGATTTGCAAAATAGCACGGCTGTACGTACGTTAATAAATGGTCTGTATTTGTCTAGGCAGAGTTGAAGCCTTTCTTTAAAAACACACACAACTCCGGCTCCGTGAGCTTGCTTTGCCCACAATATTAGAGCTCAGCTATCTCCTTGCTGAAGGGCCTATTTGTCTGCTTTAAGTGAAATCACTCAATTCTCAAAAGTCAGTGGAGGACTTTGGAAGGGGGAGGGCTGGGAGAGGCCACTCCAAATAAGTTCCATTAATCAAAAGACACAGTCTAATGTAACTAATATTTTACAATTAGAGAAGACAAGATGGAACTAAAAGCCATCTATCTCTCTTACACCACATGATCATCGATTCATAATCAGAAGACTGAGAGTCGCACAAAGATGCATTTACAGGGGCTGGGGGAGGGGGCTGGGTCGGAGCCGGAGATAATGAACACGATGAGAAGGAGCGGCGCTGAAGGCTGGGGAAAGATGACAGAGTGGTTCAATGGTGACGGATGACACGAAGATGAGTACTGATACCTGACAGGCAGCGAATGATGACTGCAGTCCTTTCCCACCATTATGATCCTCAATTATCTTGGTAAGGACTAAGAGGAAAAAAAAAAAAAAAAGCCAAAGTGGCTCAGCCCATCCGTTTATTTATAAGCTGGGATAATGCTAGAGTGTGCCAGGCTGCTGGGAAAGGCCACCTTTTGCAATTTGATCAGCACTTTATAGGAGCTGTAGTTTTCATTGTCAGCGCTCATGGGCACAAGGGGAAATGGGTAAAATACAGTACTTGTCCATCTGTTTTGTAATAAAATTCCTAAATCTTCAAAGGGAGTTATTTTTTTTCTTTCACTGCCACCTTCAGGAAAAAAAAAAATAAAGCCCTGGGCTGACCAAAAAATAAAAGAGAAAACTCGCTTTGTATTTGCACATAGAATTAGTGGGTTGCAGCCTATGCTCCCAAAATTCCACACACAGATTTATCCAAATGATTGATATGTGGTGGGGAACGAGCCAGCAGGAGCAAGAGCCAGAGTTGTGAGGAGTGCAGGAGCAAAGTGATGGGGAACTTTTAAACATTCTTCATTGATTTAGGGAATTATTAATAAAAAGCGAAGAAAGTTCGCTCGAGACTGCTTTGTAGTTGCAGAAGATGCCACAGGCTAGCATTTCTGTACCAAAGAATATGCCGCTCTGCTACATTATTTATTTTTAAAGACACAGATCTCCTAGCTATGTTAGAATCATTGCTTTGGAGAAAAAGAAAAACAAATTAAGATTAATGTTCTACACAGCTCCCGATAGCAGTAAATATTTGATCAGAACAATTCACATTTAAATGTTGACATACTAAAAATCCTATTTTTTGGAAGAAATATTTCTTTTTCATGTTTTAACTGAAACTCTCATTTTCTGTCCCCTTTCCCGCCTTGTCCTCTTGGAGAAACAAAGTCATAGAATGTAGCACCACATTTCCCATGCAGGAAAAAAACAAAAATGAATAAAATCAGGTCATAAATAGCTTTGCTTTAAAAAAAAAAATAAATAAAAGACCCACATACACTATACAGGTCACATCTGCTCTGCAATCCTGCCTGCCTTTTTTCCCTCTCAGCCTTATCTGAAGGAGTGGGCTGCTTGGTTTAGCATGGCACAGTGGTCTGCACCAGGTGAGGAGGGCACAGTGGGTGGGCACAGTGGGCCCGCAGAGCCCCACTCCCCAAGGCACTCTCCAGGAGGGCACAAACTCACAGCAAAGGTTCCATGCTGTACATTTTCAGGTGGCAACAGTCTAGTCCACCATAGAAATGGTTTCCAGGTCTGTCTGCAGCCCGGCCTGCTCACCAGGGGCAGTAACAAACCAGCCAAGAGCCATCTATAGCACCAGCTTCTGTGTTCATGAGTGAGCATGAAGCACCAGCTAGGCAACCTGAGCCTTGATTCCACATGAAGCAGCTTAAATTCCAACACACCAGGCCTTATCTGTCTCTACCTTAAAACTTCCCATCTACTTCTGGACTGCCAGCAAAGTACATCAGCAAAAAAAAGACACAACAGAAAAGAGCTGTGTCATCCGTGGTGGAAGAAAAGTGTCCCTAGTCACTTCAGTTTCTGTTGGCCAAGGGACCTTCAGTAATTAGCATTAAGAGCATTAGCAGATATCTCTTGTTATCAGAGACATTTAGAGCAAAGGAGTTCTGAATTTCCGCTACAGATGTTAAATAAAACAAAAGATAGGAGGAAAAAACAATAGTGAGAATTAGCTTGAATATACTTGTAAATGCTTACATGAGTAGTGGTTGTCTCAAAGCCCTAAGTGGGAGTTGGGCATCAGGAGTGAGAGGTGTCCAGTTGGCAACCTCAGTCCTAAGTGAAGACAAGGATGTATCAGGACATGCATCCACAGAGCTACGTGGGGCACCACTGTGTTGACATATGGCATGTCCTCAAAGGAGTGAAAACATTCTATGTGACATACTGTAGTTTTTATGGAACTGCTCTTTAATTTCAATTCCTTCCATCCTGACTCTTGCAGAGAATACATTCATTAGACCGGGTTTGAAAGGAATGTATGGAACAGACCACACTGGTACAAGAAATGTAGTAGTTATCTCAATAGAGAGTGTGTGCACAATGAGAAGCTTTGCTGGAACAAGACTATAAATATTCCAAGAAGCATTTCCCAGATTTCCATTTAGGAATCCTAATTATGAACAAATGTCCTTAATCTGCTCACATACATCTGAGATTTAAGACAGGTTGAATCCATGATCATCATCATAATTAGCCCAAACAAAAGGGCCAGATGTGAGAAGCATGGTTTTGATGTCAGGGTCTTAATAGCAATTGATCAAATATTGTATAGCTATAACTGGTTTTCATAAATAACACATCCTCAGAAGTGATGATAACTGACACATTACAAAATGGATTTTGTCAGGTTTTTTTTTTGCAAGAGCACGTGATTCACTTGTGTACAAGTGGTTGGACCCATCTTTCTGTAACATGATTTCAGCATTTGTGGCAAAACAAGTCGACTGCCATTGGTGGATTCACAATTGTGTAAAATTGGACTATCATAGTGATTAATTGGGCTAACTTAATCTGTACATGCAAATTAAGTAACTGCAGTCACAAATACCTAATTTAGCATGTGCGTGCAATAGTTTAATTTGCACATACAATCATACTCTTCGAGTAAATGAGATACACAATTATGAACAGGTTTTTTTCTGCCCTTGTTTGCATGTGTAAATTATCTGAAAAAAATCTCATCATTTATATGGAATCCAAAAAGACAAATATTCCTTTTATCTGTCAATATCACTTCTGTTTTCAAATGGCTACCAGAAGAAGCTATGTATATTTATGAACTAAAAGGCAAAATAATAAAAAAGAATAAAATAGGAAAATAAAAAAATCTTACAATTAAAATGTGTTCGTTTGCACTTCAATTCCAACAAGAGTATTAGAATTATGCTTGAATAAGCACAAGACTAGATCTTTAAAATAAATTTTTAAAACTCTACAGAAAAGAGTTTCAGTACTATTAAAGTAAAATATTTAGTTATTCACATAATGCTAAGATTTTATCATCAACAGAAAATTAAGATGCTGAGGTTTCTCCTGCTGGCAGTTCAGACCACAAGGGCGACGTAACAGCTGCCACTCAAAATGCAACAGTAATAGAAATTAAAGTCTAGCTTTTTGTCATCGCTGGAGCTTTCAACCAGAGGGAACAGTTCAAGAAACGACTGGATGTGACACTTAGTGCCATGGTCTAGTTGACAAGATGGTGATCAGTCAAAGGTTGGCTCAATGATCTTAGAGGTCCTTTCCAACCTAAATGATTGTGTGGTTCTGTGAAATCAATATTAACGCCTGAACGTCGCATTAATAATTTCATACAAAATTAACCGGGAATTATAGTACAAATGAGATGGAGAACGGAATTTAAAAAGAAAAAAAAAAAAAAAAAAAGCGGGACTACAAATAGTAAGGGACGGGCTCGAGAAAAATTATTTAGCCGGGCACTCTGGTAGAAAGCATCAAACGGCTGGGTAACGCGCAGGGTTCCGGCAGCGGTTTGGACCAAAAGAGACGGAAGCAAAGGCGATGCACACGCACATCCATCCCTGTCCCTGTCCGTGTCCCTGTCCGTGCGCCCGGGCCCGGGCGGGGCGCACGGTCTGCAGCGACACCTGCAGGCGGCGCGGCCGCAGCGCGCCCGGTTCACGCCGCGGTCACTGACCCCGCACCGCCCCCGGCCCCGCACACTGCGGTCGGTACCGCAGCAACCCCCCGCTACAACTGCCCGTGATATCTGACGGCGAGAGGCCGAAGGGACGGGCAGGGCTGCGGGTTCACGCTGACAAACCTGCCAAATTGATAGAAGTGTGTTTCAAGACGTAACTGCGCAGCGCCGCGGGGCTGGTTTTTAGGTGGCACCGCGGATAGGGAGGCTTTGCTCCTCCACGCCGAAGAGCCGCTGCATTGATTTGTTGCTGTTGTTTTTTTAATGCTTATACAGCAAACTCTCTGTCTGGGGGGGATTGGGGCGGGGGGGGAGCCTGCCTAATTTCAATCATTTTACATGAATATGAGTAGGGGCATGAGAATTGCAGCCATATAGTTGAGGCTCTTGCAGCCTCCTAAGCCCCAGGGCTTCCTTGCAACTTTGGGCCCACAGTACAGTTTTGCTCCTCACTCCATCCCTCGGGAAGCCAACGCTGCTCACCAGCGTCTCTGCCAACCGCTGTTCTGGGGTTGGTCCCACGTAGCTCCGGGCCAACAGCTGACTGAGGTTCTAGTTCCTTAGAGGACACTGTCAACTTCGCAAATCAGATATTCGATAATAAAAATAGCACGGCCTGTTCCTCTGTTGTGTGCACAACAGCACTGAAGTGCTGGTGTGAGTCTCCCATGCCCCATTTCAGAAGGATGAAACTTTGCCTAGTACAGGCTTTCTGCAGGCTGGGGATGGGCTCAGAGCCGCCCCCGTGGAGGGACAGCGTGGGTGGCAGCACGCAGGTGCAGCCTGGCCTGCAGCACAGAGAGCTGAAAATGACATCAGGTTCTGTCTCAAAACTATCTGTAGCATCAAAACCTTTTGTGGACTTATGACCCTTGTGAGACCAAATCTTGGCCCCAGTAATAGCAGGCAAAAACTCTACTTAAATTAAACAGGGAGTTCTATTATCCTATAAAGGAGGAACTTTGCTATAACAAAAATAACTAAGTGAGCAAAAAGGAGACAAATTAAGGGAAAGGTAGGGGTGGAATTAAATTTAAAAAAAATTAAAAAGTATATCACATTACTAGTTGACTCAATTCATGGATTATAAAGCCCGAAGGCATCACTGAGATCACTTTCTGCCTCCAAATTCATGCTGTCTAGAGGAGTTCCTGGAATTAATCCACACTTTGAGCCTAAAAGCAGTAGCTGAACTAGAAGATAACTTCTAGAAAAATATCCTGTCTTCACTACACCCTAGGAAGAATCTGCTGAAATCCTCATTCCTTTGTGCAAACAGCTGACTATCAAGCAGGCAGAACTTTTCTGTCAAATGGTTCTTCAACCTAAAGTTTGTGCTCCAACTGCTTGTTAAACTAACTCCTTTTATAAATCAACTGTGAACCCTGAAATTGTTTCACTCCAAGGCATGTTTTCTGTCCTTTGAGGGTTTTCATAGCCCTTCTCTGAACCCTTTCAACTTGCATATTTCTGTAAGGTCCTGGCAATGGTGACCACTCCAACTTTAGCTGCACAGTCCCTGGTGGGGCCTCCAGAGTTTGGGTTAACCCCATAAGAAACAAACTGTGTGTTCTTCAGGTGTGTCTTCCCTAGGAGCAGTAAGGTTTTCAGAGATCCTGCTTGTCAGCTCAGAAGTATCCATCCATTCTTTATGTGTGATTTGTAGTCTTACATATAGCTTTAAGTTATTTCTATGCAATTGGGCCAAAATTATGGAGTAGCAAATAGCTAGAGCGAGATGTGGATCACTGTCTTTCTGGTTGTGCATCTACTTGCTAGACACAACCTCTGGGCTAGTTACAAACTCTCCAAGTAACCAGCTTTTCCACCATGCAACTGATTTAAAAAAAAAAAAAAAAAAGCCAACAACCACCCAAAACAACCTGCCCACCCCCCGCCAAAAAAAACCAAAACAACCCAACAGATAGTTCAGGATTCTAAATTTCACAGGTAATCATATATGGTGGTTTTCAACAGAAAACTCTGAAGAGTTTTTTGAAAGAGGTTGGATTCAGTATTGATATTTTACAAACCAGGAATATAAAGCACTGAAGTTTATTGACATCCCTGGGGTTCACAAAAGCATTGAATCATTTAGGCTGGAAAAGACCTCTGAGATGATCAAATGCAACCTTCGTCTGATCACTACCTTGTCAGCTAGACTATGGCAGTAAATGCCACATCTAGTTGTTTCTTGAACACAGTTGAACCATAAGGTGGTGGCAGAGTCAGGAACAAGACCTGGGAGTCCAGAAATTAATGGAGCACCAAATCCTCCAGTCATGCTTCCAATTTAATAGCTTCCTGCTAGATGAGCAATTTTTAATCTGTTCAACCTGCACCATATATTAATTTCTCAGTATTCTTTTGGACTTATTCATTAATTCGGAGTGGACTTATTTGCAGTAATCAAAATGTCACACTGCAGAAAGACAAAAGCCATATAGAAATCTACCACTCCAACCTTGCTACTTTTACCAAACCAACTTGCAATCCTGTCAGAAAAATCACATTAAATTTGACAAGATTTGTTTTCACAAACATATATTGAGTGGCATTAATTATGTTTTCAACCATTAATTCTTTATGAAATGAGTCTGAGCTAATCTATTTTATTATTTTCCCCAGACAGAAGGAAGTCTAGCAATTATTTAGGTCACAAGATTGCCTTACTTACAGCTTTCTGAAAGTTCATAGTCCAAAACTTGATAAAAGCCACACTTAATTGAAGTCTTTACTTTTGTCTAGTTATTAAAATCCTTTTACTATTAACATACTCCTAAAGGGTAGGGGCCCAGCAACTGCCTCGTGCCTTTTTCCTCTCCTTACCCTCTTATCTACACACAGATAAGATCGTGGGTCATTTTTGGAGTGATTTTGGACTGTGCCTTTTACCAGGTAGACACAAGGATACGTTTGGACAGTTAGTCGATGGAGCTGTTCTTTGCTTTTAATGCTCATTTCAGTGCTACAAACTTTCTCCTGATTTGCCTGGGGACACAGCGGATATCTCTTAAGAGTCTCATGCCTCATTTTACCTCTTAGTAATGTTGGAAGCATATAGTTTAGGAGCATTATGAGAACTAATTAGTGAATATTTCCAAAACTGTTAGGCAAGTGCTTATTCTCTTCATGTAATCTATTTCCCTGAGATGGACTCTATGGAGCCAGAAGCCTGGATTCCTCTGCGGCATCCGAAGAGCATGTGTTGGAGGCAGTGCATCAATTACTTGCTACAATTCAAAAGCCATGATGCTCCTTGGACAGCTCCCACAACGTCAACTCTCTCTGCAAGTGGGGACTCAGTGCCCACGTACGGCAGCTGACATGCAGTGCTGATATCCTACTTAACTAAACCAAGGCTGTGGCAGGAGCACAGTGACAGACTGACAGTCCAGCATTGGGATGATGCTGAGAGAGCCCTGCCAGCTCACTGCCTTGAAAGGGAGACACATTCCTATGTGTTCCTGCCCACTTGATGCTAATGGTCATGTTCAAACCCAGGATTGTGACCTTCCTGCCCATTACTAGACTGTGAAAGCAAAAAGGAATGATTCTACCAGCAGCAAGCTTCTTATCCATCACCCAAGTTTCCTTCATCTTCCTGACTGTCCAAACCAGTTCTTCTTAAAACAACATAAAAATGACTTTTGCTCATGTGAAAAGCATTATTCTGAGTAGTTCACATTTATAATTATATTGACAGTTTACCTGCTTTTTAGGGCAAATGAACAAATTGCACTTTACTCTCCAATACTATAAGACTTAGTCTGTTCTTGATTGAATGCAGGATGCGTAGTCACATTAAGAATTAATATCTAGTTTTAATATGTTTTCCAGGGTCCTCCACAACGTTTTCCTTTGGCAACCTCAATGCCTATAAAACCCAGACATACGCTCTTTTCACAGCAGTAATCTTTCCTTGAAAATACAAAATGCTATTTCTTCTGAGATTGCATGTTAGCTAAAGGAAATGTGCTATGCACCGGGGGATTGATTAAAGGGAAGTGTAAAAAGAAATGGGGGAGGTGTCTTTTCCTTAGGAATTTTTTTATTATTCCATAGAAAAAAATCAAACTCCAAACATCCAGCTGAAAACCTGATTGGAAACAGAAATTCCAGCTCAGAAGTATTCTGAGATGACTCACGAGAACAATAGTTTAGTGCATATTGCTTCCAGTTCCCTTCTAATGGCCAGTTTCCACATGTGGACCACCAGGACTGGGATCAGAGTTGCCTTCTTTTGGGAGCAGTTTCATTATTGGCAAGGCATTTGCTAGTACCACATCCACAAACTGAATCAAGAGGAAAAGAAGTGGGAAGTAGAATAAATTGCTATATGGGGAAAAGCAGATTGAGTGCTCCTGACATGCTGAAGGAATAAAAATCAACTCTCTGCAAATCTTTGATATATTTGTGAGAAATTCCTGTCTTGGGATGCACTCTGTAGAAGAGAGAATTAAACATCATACCCAAAAAAACAAATCAAAACTCCATTATAATGCATTTATTTCCTGATTCTCATGTTCTAAGAGTCAGTTTCTTGATTTGCAGGGACTTGACTCACGATAATGGATTTCTTGAGGTTGGCAATGACAGATGCACCTAAATCACCTTCCTTCCTACCTAGCTCAGCTATTGAAAGGAAGCCCCAGAGGACATCAAAGTCACAGCAACCCAAACAAGAGCTCTTACACCTATCATCTGGAGCACTTCTGAGTGGGGAATTTGCAGATGTGCAGTTTTGGGCACAGTATTCTTTAATCTTTGGTAAAAAATTTTTGATCTTTGTTAAAAAACTCATTGTTTGGGAAAAAAGCCCAGAATCAAACTTCCATAAAAATAGTTAACAGTAGTACATTTCCAATCAGCCATAATAAAAAGTAACATTAATGTTTGCTTTCAACTCCAAGGACCTCACTGCATCTGCTTAGTTCAAAAATTGTAGGTAGAGAGAGATGACCAATTTCTCCATCTTGCTTGGCTGTCACTAAGTGACCTGATGAAACAGGAAAGCCTCTGACTTTGTTCTGACTGGATTTGTAGGTCACACGACTAGTTTGCTTTACCATAGTGTCCACGATGTTAATTCAAAACCAGTATTTCCTTATGCATTTAGCAATGAGAGTGGGGAACATTTGCCCAGCTGCTCTGAGCATGAGGAAGCTACTGCATCTCACAGCCATTACCCATTCAGCTTTCCCCATAGAAAACACTTAATTACCATCTGCTGCAGCTTTGTTGAGAAGACAGTGTGCTAAGACAGCATCATCAGAGCTGTTGGTTGAGAACTTCTGGGCACAGTGCACAGCAGGGGACTGGCTTTCCCCAGAAGCCCTTTTTTCCCAGCCTGGCATCTCCATGCTTGTGCCCCTGGAAGGTGCTCTGGCCACGGCGGAGGCACTGGGCAATGAGGAATGGGCAGAGCCCCCAAAACGGCACCACTGCCATCCCCAGGGTCAGGGTCAATGATTCTCTAATGCTTTCGAGGTTACCTTGCCACACACAGACAGACACAGAAGAGGATAGGAAAAGTCCTGCTTGGACTGACACTTTTACTCTGTGTTTTATCTTGTTTTTTCACCATGTGAAAAATGTAATGCCATTGGCTCTCTGGGCCCACTCTGATCCTGGATCCTGGGCTGATCTCAGTCAGTGGTCCCAACCTCACCCCTAACCAGCAATGACTCTTGGCATGTGGAGTTCTGACTACTCAAAACAAGGGGACATCTCGCAAACTCCTTCCACAAGAAGAACTCATTCAATATGAGGAACTGACAAATTTGCAAACACTTTCTTTCTGACCAGCTTCTTCCTAATGTTAAGCTGATTATTTGGAGATAAAAGGTTTTCTTACCATATCCTACAGTGATTTATTCTCCTTCTCCTACATAGTAGTAGTCTGAGCCTGTGCAAGGCCTGTATTCTTGATTAGCTCCTCCCTTTTCATTTGAAATCACAGGAAGTTTGGGGTTTTATCAGAGTATTGCTGTCTTTTGACCACAAATCCATCATTATTATTTCTGTGTGAAATATTTCACTCCTTTTGGTATGTGGAATTCGTTACAACTTTTTATTACTTCTACAAAGTGTCTTATATTACGAAGAACAATTATTACATATTTCATGCCCTTAAATTAACCATGAAAAACATTTGCATATGTCTGGCAAGAAAGTTTTGTGAAGGGATTCCAGTTAAGTCCTAGTTAAAAGAACTTTATGTGAAATAAAGTCCTCAAAAATATTAAAAATCATATTTAAAGCGTTCTCATAAAATGCGTATTGAGAAAAGACAAGTTAATTCTCGAAGGCTCCATTATTGAAGCAAAAATTAATATTTGTACTGTTTCTAAATTGGAATAAAATTGCAAGGATGCAAACACTATCCTATATCATAATCTATAAACCAGTCACAAATGTTAAATCAACTGTAAAAATGATTTAAAATCTACATGACTAATTTTATTAAACTGATTTAAAATCACATTTGTGCTACCTTCATTTATTAACTGTATTTCAGACAACACTGTGTTTATAATGGATCTGCATGAATACAGATATATAGAGAGAAGAAACTGCCTGTTAAAAGGGACAAGACCTTTCCTCCTCTGTGCATGTTTCTTAGCACATGCTTGTGGTAAACAGAAATATATAAATTAAAGATGCAGAGGCCTTGTTAGGTTCTGCAGTCAATTCTCTGCAATTTTATGGTTGTTCTCTTCAGTTTGCTTATTCATAACACAATGATTTTTGTTCTTTGTTCCAAGCTTAGAAAGCACTTCACAAATATTAATTAATATCTGTAAAATTGTAGCCATTTCTAGTATCATTCTGGCTTTTTGCAGATGGAAGAACTGTGGGCATTAGCTTTAGCACAGATCCAACTAAATCAACAAAGCTATTTCTGGTTCACTTTGGTGAAGCCAATTAGAATCAGCAGCTGAACTCGAGACAGATAAGAAAGAGTTATATGAAAATTTTTGGGAGCGCACAAGCTGTTGCTGGCTTTGTAATTAATATTTCAGTGTCTTGGGAATTAATCCCATTGCTTGCTCCTTGTTGGGCACCCAGCCTTGGGAACAGGCAAGTGTACTGATGAGGTCCATCACGCCAGGGAGTGGCATCAGCACTTTCAGGGAGGGACAGGATAGGGAGGCAGATGTCAGGCAGGGGGGTTCAGGGTCTGTCCTCCCCATCACCCCCCCATGTCTGAGCTGGGTGGTGGCCCCAGGAATTGCCATTCAGCAGCACCAAAATCAGTGGAAGTTTTCTGAGTGTTTATTAAGGAAAGAGATGCAAAGTCTTCTCGCCCTTCCTCCCAAACATCATGAATTATGATCCCACAGGAACAGGGAAAATCAGAATGTCAAACTCTCCACAGGGCAAGGGAGGAATCACCATCCTGAGCCCCATTTGAGGAGGGGGTTGCCTCCATCCTCTGTAGGACACCACTGGCCCCAGGTGGTCCCATGCAGAAAGTGAGGAGTCCTCCAAGAGGCAGCAGTTGGGTGTTGGTTTAGATTCAATACTGAATTCTTAAGGCAAAGCACAAGCACCAGGGCTAAACTTTCCCCTTTACTTTGCCCTTCTTTTCCTGTCCTGCAGGACTGTGCTTGCTGCTGTGAGCTCTTCCAGGAGGGCACACACACACTTGATACAAAAGCATGAACCACCTTCAGCCAAACAAATTTTCTAGAGTTTCAGCTGAATAAACCCATTCAAGTGAAATTATGCTGGACCTCTCTGTGCCCTAGTGGAGGACAAAAAGCCCAGTGCCTCACATCTGACTTCTTAAATCTGCAGATTTCAGCAATCGTTTCTTTCAAGCGTTATCTCCTCACCAGCAAGTACTGACCTTAGACATAAGGAACAATCAGCAGGATTCATGCAGATAAATATTCTAATGCACTTTATCTTAGAGAAGCTGCAAACATGTTTGCAAGTCAGACACAGTTACTGCTCCTTCAAGACTCCATATGACCTTTAACATCATTTTCCACAAAAGTTAATTTCTGTGATTAATGCAATATACTAAAACCCATAAATCTGATCATTTGAAGGATTCAAATTAGGAATTATTGACAGCTGATAGAACAGAAGTGCAGAGATGAGGCAGATTTTCTCATCTGTCCATCTAAATGTTGGAATACGTATTGATTAAAATATGACATGGTATAGAACCCACCATAAATCTAAAATCTATTAGATTAACACAGGCATTCAATTAACATAAAATGACAACCTAAGAGAAAAGCCATGAATGTGAGCCTATCTCAGTTTGTAATATTTTAACCCATCTATCTGGGCAAGTTTTGAGATAAACAGAGACATTTCACCTTGGCTCAGTAACCACAGGTGTAAACTGAACCCTCAGGTATATGTAAGCCCAGTATGCTAAGGTTGCATTCTGGTTTTCCAACTGAAAATACTCAAATATTCAAGTTGATCACAGAGTACAAAATGGTACCCATGACAATAAGGCCACCATTTTAAAAAATGACCAAAAATGTCTGTTACACGTGAATCCCCTGGGCCTAGAAAGTCCTTTCTATTTGAAGTTACTTCAGCATTTATTCCTTAATTCCATCAAAAAGCTGAAATATTACTAGATAGAAGAGCATTAACAGTGGAATGAACTTTCCAGGTAGAAACCATTAAAAGAACACACACAGACAAGCAGGAGAGTCCTTCTCTGAGCAGTGACCCCAAGTAACTCTCAGCCCTTATGTGTGTTACTCAGTGGAGCCCAGCTGCAGAAACATCTGGACTCTACACCTGCAGATTTTATCCCACTGGGTCCATAAAAATCTTGTAAGGAAGTTCAACATTTCCTTTGTACCACCTAGACCAAAGTAGGCTGCCTAAAGTACTCAGAAGAGATAGCTTGAAAGAAATAAATACATAGATTTGAGCTTTTTGTACCATGCTCAAAATAAGGAAGCCAGTGGAGTAGTGTGGGAAAACAAATGCCACATGAACAGCCTGATGTTATGGACATGGAAGCTTGGCCTCACATTTGCCTGGCACCCTTCCAAATGGAGCTCATTTGCACAAGCACTGCATGGCACAAAAAAAACATCTCGGTGACAAGGTGCACAGTTTTCATGTGTAACTGGTGTAACATGTAACTGGCCAGGACTGGGAGTCCTTACACTAGACAGGCATATAAATGTCAGAGAATTTGGGTTTAGAATACAGCAGGAATTATATGAGCAGAAAGGCAAAAACACTGTTCATTTGTGGTATCATTTCATTTTATCTGGAGTTAGAACTGCTCACACTTAAATCAAGGTCTCAAAGACTGCCCACACAAAAATTTTTCAGATATTACCTAAATGCCCAGTTTTCATGCCCGGCTTGTGATGATTATATGAGCAGAAAGGCAAAAAAAAGTGCCTGTACAAGCTCAAGGGTGTCCTGGAGCTGCTGAGAGCCTTAAATGAATCCCATAGCCCATGTCCCCAGCTGCTCCACTACGGCAGTGTCATTCCCAACACGGCTGCAGTTAAGCTGGCTGAGCCCGTCTGTTCTTTTCTCCTTCTGGCCAACTCATCCTATTAGGGCCACCTTTTGCCAGCCTTATTCTTCCCAGTAATCAATAATTACCTTTCTCTGCTCCCACTGATGGCTTCTGGAAGGGGCAGCCTTATGTCACTACAGCAATTGAAACCATAATCTGTGCTTTAATGAGTATTTGTCTAGGGTTCACAACGGCAAATGGGAAAGTGTTAACCCAAAATCCCTGCAGAAGTTGACAGGGAAAGGCTGGCTGACTGGAGCTATACACCAGTGGTGAATTCTCCCAAGAACAAAATTACTATGTATTATTAGTCTGCATATTATGTTCACATTTTAAAAGATACTAATTTTCTCTCTTTCTCTCCTTTTCTCCAAAGTACCACTATTTAGGACTATAGATTCATAATTGCTCAGGAAAGCCATTGTCCGTGTTCTCTTAATATATCCATTATATTTAATCTATCCTCAAGCCTCTATTCAAATGCAATTTGTTAATATTTTTATTATAAAATTTTGTCTTTTCTTGGAAGCTAACTTTCATATTACATTTTCCCCTAAAAGAGAAACTCAAGTTCTCAACAAGGAATGTTGCAAGCCAGCAGTATGTGAAACCAGCAAGCTCAAAACATATTTTAAAAAAAAATGTTGATTTGTTACATGTTCAAGTTTTTTATATTGTGTACTTGTAATAATTATTAATAGTTGATCAAAAATTTGCTTTCCTGAAGCGAAAAAGCAAGTATTTGTTTGAAAAAATCATGCAGGATTTCAACAATTCTTTCAACAGCAATCCCAGATTTTCACACTCAGCAATTCAACCTAACTGGATTTCTCCACCACAATCATCAGAGGAAAAAAGGTTGTTTAATGGACTAGGACTTCAGACAAAAAAACCCCAAGGTTTTTGAAAATGCCCTAATCAACTCTACTGGATTAAACCAACAGCAAAGAGTGAAGAAGGCACGTCAGTGTGAGCAGTGAGCTACAGATGTGCCAGGAGAATGCCTGATGCAGTGAGATTGCCAGCCTTGTCCCAGACACAGCTGGTTCAGCCTCTACAAATAAGATTTGCTGAAGTGTCAAACTCCTGCATGTTTTCATAAATCCAACTAAATGCATCCACTTTGTTTTTTGTTATGTGTGGGTTTTTTTAACTTTCTCTTCTACTTTTGTGCTTAAAGGAGGCCAAGAACCAAGTAAGTATGTAATTAGTATAAGTGGAATCTGAATTGTGGCCTCACCCCCAGAAAACAGGGACTTCTTGAGATTAATTGGAAAAGCAAAAGAAAATAACCTACTTCAGCTCAAACAGTTTCTGAAGTGCTGTGGTGAGCTCCATATGAATACACGACCTTTGTATGATAAACATACAGAACTGATGCTTTTAGTGTGTCAGGGGGAGAAAATGCAGTTCATCAAGGAATGAAGCACTCAAGGTGTGCTGAGATCATCCCAGCCTCTCACTGTGCTTCATGAGGGGTACAAACCCTATACACTGATGCTGCCTCTGGGGCAGCAGATCATTGTCCCAGGAGCACCAGCAGAAACCCAAAATGCCTCTGCCAGCACTGTCAGTGGGCGTACAAGCAGAGTGGCACTCAACACCAGGAGTCAGGCAGGATGAGCACCCAGACCCCACAGGGCTGTACTTCTTGCCTACTCCCCAGCAGACTGACTGTTCCCCACTCTCTCTCCACAACTTCTATTCCTTACTGAACTCTACGAAGCCCACTGTGATGACTGACACCCAAAACTTAGTCCTGTTGAAGGTAAAAAGTTATATTTTAGTGAGATAGCTATGTTACTACACAAAACAACTGCATCAAATTGAATAAACAAGTAAGCAAAAATGTTTCACAAACAACTCATTTACTAAAAATACATTTCACTCCTTCAGACTGTGTCTTCTATGCAAACATGATGGACAGCAGGCTGAAACAAAAAATTAATATGATCTCTGCACAGCGATTTTGACAGCAGAGCCATGCTGGGGTCATGCTGACTCTCCATTCATGGCCAGTTGAAAATTCAGGAGAGTTTTCTCCTTTGGAAAGAGACGGAATCATAGATCAAAACTGAAATCCTAGCAGGTTTAGGCAGTTACACCACAATGTTTACTAACAGATCAGGATGCAGTCTGTTTTTGGGGCCTCCTCCAAGAGGACAAGGCCCCTGACAGGAGGAGGTCCCCAGCAGAGCTGCATCCAACCCCATACCCCAAGGACAAATGCATGTATTTTTCACACTACGCTGACATTAGAGCTCAAAGAAAACACACGCCCAGAGTATAATCCTGCTTTACGCTGTGTGGAAATGGATCATTACTTTTCACATAGAAGGATCTGCTATGAGTTACAGTAATTAGGAGGAGAAAAATGGATAGGGAATCACCATGAGATGCTATATTCTTGTAGCTCTAAAAGTGCTATTAGTAGCTTTGAATGTAGCACCCCTTTTGTGTTAGGTAGTGGTTAAGATAGATGTACAGGACTTTCACAGCAAAGGTGGCAGGAATCAATTTTTCACCTTCTGAAGTGAGAAATACCTGTGACAAAGTTACTGTGCAGCACTGACCTCCTATAGCTCTGAGTTACTGTGAAAAATAACGTTAATCTGGAGCGCCATCTTGCATGCCACTGAGACCTAAACACAGAACCTGGTGGAAGTCAAAGATACATCAGGAACAAGATAGTCTTTTTCTTTATGCTGCCTACAAGAAAGTAGCGTTACCATCCCCACTTACAGCAGGTGAGGACTGTGCCCATCTGGGCTGCAGCAACTCACATGTCAACACTCCACTCGTTGCATGGGAGCAAAATGCACAAACAGCCCACACTGGAGCAGAAAAAAGCTGGTGTAGTAAGAATATTTCTTTGGCTTGTTTCTTTAATAAGAGATTGAGCAAGAAGCACAGACAAAACATTTTAGACCAGCAGTGCTGCAGAAGGCCTGGCTGTCTGCTAAGGTGGTCTTTGAGCCCGCTACACACCCAGAGGGATTCCTGTCTCTCCCAAAAGGAGGCCACAAAAATGGCCCCAGCTTCAAGAACTCAGTCCTAACAGATTTGGGAAAGGCAATCAAAGAAAACCCATGGGGTTACAATTCTAACAATCATGGATTTTGTACTTAACACCATATAGAAACGTATAGCAGCATACCTTGAAGATGAGAGGGAAAGCAATGTGACCAGGGAGGTGAAAATGAGTGAGTGAGCTGTAGCACCAGGGACTGCAGAGAATCAGAAAACACATTTGGGGGGGGG
>VYZS01036592.1:40359-93308 GCA_013400695.1 Neodrepanis coruscans
AGCAGGTGGCCAGCAGGACTACAATAAAATCAAAAGGGTTCTCATGAAACACTTTCAGTGTTCCACTTTCAGTGGAAGAATTCCCAAAGTTCATCATATTCCAACAAAACACTGAAATGTTTCCCATCAACTCCATCCAAAGCAGTGTGAAAAGTGAATTTGCAAAAGTTGATAGAAAATAAAATAAGCTAATGCCTTCTGAATAACAGATGTATTTAAATGACGTGTTCTGCTAAGGTGAACTTTATAATCACAAAAGGTGGTAGTTTTAAAAAAGTAGTGAAAACTAACTGCATCATTCCAACAGTCTTAGAAGCTCATTACATTCAAATATTTACATATTCTAGTGAACTTAGGATGTCAATTTTGACTGCACAAATCCAATAACTGAAACATATGGCCTTGAAACCTGCAATCAATATAAACCTTTTAAAGCCCAAGCTTCAAAAAGTTATATCAAATATATATTCGATGAGAAGAAGGTTAATTGAATAATTGATTACTCAGTTACAATTAAGTGCTCTTCAGATATCTTTGGGAAATACCGAGATATAATAGTGATAGATATTTATTTGTTTATCAGCTGTCCCTGATTTATAGCTATCATTTATTTTTTATTTCCTAAGTCAATTTTTGCATTTATATATTTTAACAATATAGTCCCTGGTGAGAATCAATATACATGTTTTTTTCACCACAGGGCTATCAAAAGTTAGCCTAGAAATCCATATCTACCAATTCAGCCAATTTCAGCACAGACTTCAGCCTGATAAACACCCAGCTAAAATATTCAGACTTTGTCTCCAGATGGCAGTTATGGAGAGAGAACATGCAATATTTTCAGCAATAAAGGTTAACCAATACTAAGCATGCTGATAAACTCTGAACTTAACAACAGTTAAGAGAAAAGATGGCCCTTGAAAAAAAACAAAACAAAAAAGAATCCAACCAAGTGTGCTGTTTGCACATTTTCACTAAGTACTATTTCTTACCAAAATACAAACACGGTTGTAAAAGTTCCACCCCTACAGCAACAGCCAAGAGGATCTTGGAGATCTCTGGGGCATTTTAAAGTTGACTAAATGATAAATCAGATAGAATCGGGTGTTCAGAGCTGTCTGCACAGGAGAATACCGTTAACTCTTTTTTACTATTAACATTATTTTAAATGTATTCAGCTGTAGCACCCGTGTTCTCATTGTTGTGTCACATACTGTTCATATCCACATTAGTTGTAGATACATACATACATACACAAGGCCATTCATCTGGTGACCAGTGAGCTAAATGAGGCTGAGTAAGATTAAAACATGCTAAATTCCACTGAAGACAGAAAAATTACAAAAACCTCACTGTTAAATGTGAAGGCTTTCAACTCTTTTCTGCACCCACCTCCAAGACTTGAGAATAACTCTCATAAAGCACTTCTTAAATGGCCACAGACACAAAGACTTCTATTTTTGGAGTATTTCACTTCAAAACTTAAATGACATTGATGGCAATTCTATACATGGTGTATTATAAAGGTACTAAATTGCTGAGGCAGTATTGCAAATATTTTTGATTGGTATCTCAGATTATAGTGTGCAGTGATAAGGATGTGAAGTTATTTTCCTCATTTTGATTGAACAATAAAATCTTATTTTTGTAACTGTCCTCCAGTAATTACAAGTGTCCACAAAGGGATGTGTTTCGTGGGAGATAACTAGTGCGCATCTTGAGGAAGACTGAAAACAGATAAAAATTCACACTTTCCTTTTCTTAGTCTAAATAGCCACTACACCTAACCCATTATATACTCAAAACCTTGTAAGAGTTATCCTTTCCAAGAAAGGGGCTTATAATTAGATCAATTAAAGATTCGAGTGACTGCACTGGATTCTGCCTTCACTCTCCCTCTGCCTAAGAGCAGCAGTGCTCAACACATGACAAGATGCGACTGGACCACTAAAACATCGTAAACTCTGCTCCTTGACCTTATGTGAACACTTCTGAGATGAAATTAATCACTAAATGCTTTCTGCTTTTAATCATCCACCCTTCTGCAGTCCAAGCAAGGCAGAGTTGGGTTCTACAAGGTCTGTGAAGCTATTGTGGATTTTCAACAGTACTGCTGAGAACAGAATCTGGTCTTATATGGATATTATCATGAGCTTTCAAAACACAACACTTAAGACTCCACAGACACCAGGCATAGCCCTCTTTTTACGTTGCACTTTATAGTATGTCAGAGGTGATGTACGCTTTATGTCGGGTCTCACAACAAAATGACAGGCGTTGCTGTCCAGTGACAAAGCCACATGACAGCGAGGTGTCACAGACAAGGAGTGCAGATGTATTATTGCTCTGGCACTTAGACAGGAATGACATCCTTTGAATCTCAATGTCGCAGGCGAGCCAACCTTAGAGCGCGGGTTGTACACTCAACAGTATTGACAGTCAACAATTCCATGTACATCCAACTTGAAAGAACACTGAGCTCTAAAGACAGCAGATTGCAGACTCATACATGAGATGATGCTGATAGATGAAGAACATCTATGAACAATATATATCAAAAAGGGAAGTTAATATTCTGTATTTATGTTCAGGGCTTCAAATATACTAAAAAATTCTATTTTTAAAGTGTTCCATATTCACATCCTACACTACGGAGAGAATTATTCAGAAAGAAATGCCATTAAAGTTCTTTACAAAAGAATTTATCATATAAAATAAGAACATTTTATATTAATTAGTCCTGATTTGAAAGGCCATAAATTAGCTTTCTTTTGAGTATGACCAAAGATAACATTATAAGCTAAGTCCTGGGGGACATCACAATAGTAGCATGATCTACCTCACTTCTGAAGCGGGTCACATACTTTTGTGGCAAATTTTACTTACATAACCCTCAATATTTTCCAGACTTTATGGACATTTATAGAACATTTTACAAAATCAGCACTATTTCTATAAAATCCCCAGAAAAGAGAGACACAAACACACTCTATTATACAGGTCACAGCATGTTCATCACTACACAGATGTTATTCATAGTCACTGGTCTCACGTAAGTAGGTCGTTGGACCTACTTGCCCTTTTCAGTGATCCTGAAATACGGTGGCATACTTGAAAAGCCATACACAAACGTGGGGCTCTCCTGATAAGTCATCCCAGGATCAGCTGCTAACTCTTGCATTCAGATTCGGGGAAGTGACAGCTGAGTCCGATTAGGAGAGGTGGGGAATAGGGAGCAAGGGTTCAGAGGGCAATTAGCTCCTGCAGTTCCTTGAAAGGGATTCTCCCTTTGCTGGCAGAATAAGCATAGGTTGAGGTGGAGACAAACTCTGAAGCAAATGCCTGGAAATAGCACCACTCTTTCATGAGGAGAGTGGGTTTGTAAGAAAGACAAAGCAAGAGAATGGGGGAGTTTGGGAACTCACCCAGGAAGGCAGTTGAGACTGATTTTTTTCAAAGCTGAAGAAGTGCCTCCTTCTCCTTCCTCCTGAGTAAAAGGATAGGAAAGGATAAAAAAAAAAAAAAAAAAGACAGAGAAAAGAAAGAAAAAGACTTTTTGTGCTGCACTGCTCTCTTCCAGGAGTCACATCTACAGTGTGTGATATAGACCTTCCATCTAATGTCAATCAAGACATTAGCAGTTGGGACAGCTGCCTTAGGGCCACGTGCTCTTAACTACAGAGCTCTTTCTCCAGAGCATCATGGCAGAGAAACAGGTATCTGGGCATCACTGATTTAGGGGGCAGAAATATAGTTAATAATGCTGGCTAAAGTCTTAACATACAAGGTCTCATCATGCTATGCTCTTAACTACATACAGCCCATCTCACCTCTGATATCATCTCTTGCACGATACATTACAAAACAGAAAAGACTGATTTAACTTTGTGTGGGGGTGGGAAATAATTCAAGACTTTCTCCAGAAAAAAAATCTCAGTGTCTCAAGATAGCAACAAAAAGTCGACCATTAGGCATCCAAGATTAAAAAAAAAAAAAAAGAGAGAGAGAGAAAAAAAGAGTTAAGCTATCAAAACCTTTTCAGCTGCATGAATTGTGTATGTTAAGAGGCCTGGAAACTGCTTCATGTGCTTCACCTCCTGCTGAGCGGTTTTTATGCTGACAGGACTGAAGATAGCTTTTCTAGCTCATAATATCACAAGGAAAATGCTATATTAAACTAAGACATCTCTGATCATATGTTAAAGGTGCACATGTAACATTCTCATGATAAATCCATTTATCATTCAAGACAAGTTTAAAATGCAGTTGTTTTGACTTGTTCCAAGTTCCAAAAAATTATCTGTTTGTTGAAATAGTTCATACATGCCTTGAATTTTCATCTATAGTGGTTCCAAACAAACTAAAACTTTTCTGAAAATATAGATTTATTTGTGATAAAAAGTGCATGTAAATATATTTTATGTGGCTGCTACTCGTACCTGGAGCATCAGCTTAGGCTGATGCTAAAAATAAAAGAGAAAAAAGGGCGCCTAAACTTGTTGAAAATCATCAGTAGTTTTTTTCTGAATCTGAGTATTGCATCCCTAGGCCCAGTCTGCAGAGTGAAAAAACTTTATCCCTGGTTGACTGAATCATGTGCTCCCCTGTAGAAAATAGTTAAACAAAACTGAGGGTAAACTCCCAGCAAATACGATAAGATCAAAAGTAGCCTTTCTGTTATGGATCTACCCAGTCCTTTGAACTCTGAAAAGGCCTGGAAAAAAAGGGCAGACTTTTTTTAAACCTTTTTCTTCAGGAGATCTTCCTTCTGATTCCTGAAATGTGGAGCTTTATCCTATGCTGAGCTATATTCTATTACATGCAAAGTAAGATCTTTCACAATCTGATTTTGATTTTTTTGTCCTTTCCAAAGGCAAGTAAAAATTTATTTTCCAGTGTCAAATAAATTAACTATTTGTGACTGTCTAAGGTATGTTTTTGTCCAGACAATGATAAAAATGTTTTCTAATGTGGATGCACTAAAAATCCATAAATTACTGAAAATAGATATAACCCTTGCATTGCAAAACTTACAAATTGTCATAAGAAATTCTGTTTACCACAAAACTGTTTCATATTTAAAATTTTACAAAACTAATCTCAAATAAGAAAATGGGGACCCAGTCTCTTTACTGCTCTTTTGCATCTTCTCAATAGACTATACTTCTCATCATATCATCAGTTATACTACATTTTGCTACTGCTAAATATAACTGCACTAATTTTTCAATGCACAAGCATTTCATAATGACAAAGACATTTCAATTTAAAAGAGAATAGAATGTCCTACAAACATTCTATGCAACAGAGGGACTTTCTGAAATAATGAATTTCTCTCTCTCCTTAGGAGTGACAGTGTATACTGGATTCACAACTCTGCTTTGCTTTCATTTTAGCATCTTGCAGGTTAAAATAACATACCTGGATTTACTTCTCTTTAACACATGAAAATTGCCCCTCCCTTCACAAAGCCTGCAATACCTGAAGGAAACAGGAGGGTAGGAGTGAACAGATATAACCTCTGAGTGCCCTGAAAGTCCATGGAGATAGTGTGAAGCCCTGCCATGGTACCACATCAAACCTTTTTTGTGGTCAGAGAGGCAAAATAGGAAAGAAGTCCCTGAGGTCTGTCAGCAGGTCTCAGCTTCATGGAGCCAGCCCAAGCCCTGCTGCAGACCTCCTCCTCTGTGCAAGTGTCCTCCCCTTTGGTCGCTGTGCAGGCTCCTCATCACCCCTGCTGCTGTTCCTACCACAGGGCTGCCATGTGGAGTCTGCCCTCAGCATGGCACAGACCAGGGACAAACCCACAGCAAAACCCCAAAGCATCTGCAAGAGGAAAGACATCAGGCAGACAAGGAGAGAATTAGGGAAAAGTAGTTCATGCTTGTTATGTCCATTTTTGATTAGACTGTGCTCTTTTGGACAAAGATTTGTTTTTCTGATGATGTTTGTGCAGTCCCATTCTGCTGGAGACCAAAATTCCATTACTTTATATTACCAGCTCATGTTGGTAAATAAAAATATTTTCTTTTCCAGTTCAAACACACACATTCATCCTCCTCCCCCTGCACTGGTCCTCAAGGAAGGAAAGGAGGAAGGTGACCATCTTTCTGTGTGCTATGGACTTCCCTCCATGCTGTTTTCTCTAGAGGAGCTCATTTCACCCTGTGTTAACTCCAAATGCTCAGTGTTTGTGCTGCAACTCAGAGACACAGGTGGGACCTCAGAGATAGGCTTGCAAGGCCATCAATACTGTGAAAGGTACAGTAAAGAAATAGAGAGATGTAAAAAGCTTCAGAGCTACCAAATACAAAGTTTAGAGGCTTCTTCTGCCCTGAACAGGGCAGAAATCCTTCAAAGGTCCATGAAGTCCTGAGTTGGGTTTAACAGGAGCTTGGGCTGATCAAACAGCTTTAGCAGGGAGTTTAGGCTGTGACAAGTTCCACTTTATGTCTGGTCTAAATCCAAGAAGATCAGAAGAAGAAGGGGAAATTAAAGGTTAGCTCTGAGTATCAGGCAAGGACCTGGCATGTTTTTTTTTAATGTAGCCTTAATGAGTTTTGCCATCCTATATCTACTGACATTTTAATAACTGCTAAACCCCAGAAAGTCTCCGGAGAAGGTGCACTGATACTATGATGAGCATAATATAAATGCATAGACAGACAGACAGATATTAATAATTTCTTCCTAGTGATGTATGTGTGTATATTCCTATAATAATATAAAGCTTTCAGGGTATTTTACCCCTATTCAGCACAACAACACTTACTACTATCAGTCTAATCATAAATACAATTATTCTTGAGTACTCTATTACAAAAACCAATAAACTAGGCCTCAATAGAGATTCTGAAATTACTTAACTTTTCTTTAGAAAAATATTAAAACAGTATTATCACATCAATGAGAGGAAAAGACAGGAAGATAATAAAGTTATGTTAAACCTCCCTGTATTTACTCATGTGTGAAACAGTTTTGTCTGGTCACATAATTGCAATGGTTCTGAGAAATATTTCATATTTTATAATGAACATTAAAAGAGTTTGTGGATCATTACTTTATATGAGTTCCAAAGTTATTACATAAAACCCAACAGGAATGGTTATAAATTATTTGATCCTCTAGTCTGGCCTTGGTAAACATAACATGAAGGCTGAACTATCTCAGCAGACAAGATTCATGATAATAGGTAAAGTGCCCGTACAGTTGAAAAAAGAAGAAAAAATACCAGGATACATGTAAGCAAGGCTCTTAACTTTTTTCTTTGCTGTTTCAAAGAAATCCTTTTCCTGCAATGAGCTTAAGCCACTAAAAAAAAAAAAAAAAAAAGAGAAAAAAGGGCTTTGTCAAGAACAAAAGAAAACTTGCTCATAGGCATGGACTATCGTCTATGAATTTGGCATTATCATAACTGTGGCCCTAAAGTCACTGGCAGATTCTTGAAGTTACAGTATAGTGTGCATTTAAGGCACTATACTTAGACAGGAAATAATATCACAACCAATTATTTGATTTTTCAAAGGATCCTGAAAAGAAACTCATTGAAATATAAAAAATAACAAAAAATTACACACTTTAAACAATTATGAAGAATTTTTGTCTTCCGAATCCAACGGGCAGCAGTATTTTAATTAATGAGTGTTCATTTGCTCCAGAGATAAGTGTAATACTAAATGAATTCTGGTCCATTTCACCCTCTCAGCTCATCTTTGTCTCCAGCTCACATGCTTTGTGTCAAAATACTTTGTGGATGTTTTTGTTTTGTTCCATAAATGTCTTCTAAGAATATTAATATGGAGAATTATACAGTTATGCACGCACAACATTTAGTAAGACTGGAAAAACATGTTTAGATATTCTGTTCAATTTATAAAATATCTTTAATTCAAATCATATCTGAGGCTCAAATCCTGTAAATTTCTCCTCACGTGTGCTATGTATTTGCATGTGTAAGAACCTTTCTTTGAAGGAATTACTGGGGGACACCTTTTGGACCACACAGACAGAAGCCTGGGCCGGGTGATGATGGTCTGTCCTGGCTCTACTGTGGGTTTCCAAGGCCATGGTTAGTGGGCAGGAGCCGGGGGCCACTGACAGAAGCAGAATAGCCACTCCTGAGCTGGGAGGCCCCTTCTTCACAGTACCTGCTGGAGCAGGATGTTTGGGGCTCTCTAATCACTGTTTTTTTTCCCCTCCTCCTTTGCAGAATTCCAGGAGTTGTACTGAAACACTAAACGATGCTGTCAAAGGCACTTAGCCTCCACAGTCTTTCATCACAAAACACTTAAGCATGAAAATTTCCTGCCTTGCAACTAGTCTAGTTGTCTGATGCCAGGAGTGCCTGCTATGCCCTGATACTACTGGAACTGCTGCCAGAGTGGGTCAGGGTCCCACCTGTGAGCACCTCCTCCTCAGACAAATTATATTTTACTTCTAGCTTTTATATTAACTTCTGTTAAATAAGTATCCCTTTGGGAAAGTACATGTCAAGCCACCTAAAGTCATTCTGTGCTTTAAATACCTTACAGCTATCCCTGACAAATGTTGGTTTGTGCTACTAGTTCTCCATGTTACCCTTTTTAATTCCTTTATGATGGCTATTCATGGTTATAACTTTTTCAAGCTGAAACTCTACTCACTGACCTCACTTTTGCCTCATTATTGCCTCTTTTTCTACATGTGAAGGCACTAGCCGTTTCCATTAGTCAAAGTAGTATGTAATTTGTTAAATAATAACTTCCTTTTTACTCCTTGGCTTTTCAGGAAATTTCAAGGATGAGTGAGCCTCTGTAACTTCACCTTGAAATTCTTCCTGGTTTCCCAGAGAGCTCATTCTCTGCATTTTTCAAGGGATATCCTGACTTCTAATAGAATCTCTTTTCATTAAAAATATACAACTAGTGGTATTGAGATAGAAGGATTTTACAGAAGAATCAACCTTTTATGTGCTATAAACACTCACAAGTTTGTGTGAGCTGATGGGAGGACCTGCAGGACGAGTCTACTTGAGAAACTGAGGCAGCAAAACTTCCAGGGCTGTTTTGGGGAAGGCAGTGGTCTGTTTGAAGTACTATGCTTTTCAAAGAATCTATTCCTCTCTGTTTTTTTGTGACCAACATTTCCAAGCCATCTGTGTCGCATCCTCTAGGTGGTGCTGATACTGCACAGCTCCCGCTTCCCCACACAATGAAAACATTAATTTGCTATGAGATAATTTTTGACGTAAATGTAAAATGGTGCCCATTCGAACTCAGTAATGAAGCATGGTGCATTTCTACAGCTCCTAATTTGACTAGTTAAATGACTCCATTACGTGTCTAACAGACAGAAGCAAATAATTTCTGGTCAGTTGACGCTCACTTATCCGTATCATTTTACCCTGAAAATAAAGTCTCTAATCTACAGTTTCTTTGTCTTAGTTTTTTTTAATATTATTAAAGCAAACATACTTAAATAAGAGATATTAAACCAACACAAACTAACAATTAAGGCTATGATAGAGAAATCAAGTTTATATAATGTGGGAGGATGGATAAAAAAATTAGAATTAAATGATATATTAAATGACTGCTTAGCTCTGTTACTTTTACTATTAGATTTGACAACATTGCTATTTAGGAAAAGGAAAATATCTTTTTTTTCAAGTGTTGAAAACCACTTTAAATGCTGCCTGCAAACCTGCCTATAAAACTTCCCTGCACAACTTTGAGAATGTTTGGAAAGACTCTTTACAGTACAGAGCAATAAAATAAAAATGTTGCCTTAATAAATATCAGGTGATGAATAATTTTGCCCCGAGGAAAAAAATGGTTAATGCTGAATCTTAATGTTCCTCATCTAAATGCTTTTTTCTTCCTGCTAAAAACAAGTTTAGAATTAAAGCATATCACTTTACACATATTGCATGCATATTAGCGAGACACAGCTGCTTATGCCCTACTCTTAAGAGCCATATGATTAAGTTATGGGATATCAGATAATCCAAAGTCCCTTTCTATTGGCCACCTTTCACAGACAAAGGCTTTTTAGTTTTAAGTCCATTTAATGACAGAATGTCCAATTCTATAAATGTGTGAGTAATTCCAGTGGAACACCTGTGGCTCTCTCTGCTAGAATATAGAAGGAGATATAAAATGTCATTACAGTAACATTCAGTGTCTGACTTTAGCAAAAAATATTCGCAATCAAGGCTGCCACTCCATCCCTGATGTATTCCATCATGCTCAGGTTTCCATGGTCTCAGAGAAGTAAGTGTGAGCTTACATACCATATGTGGTACCAGCCTTCCTCACAGTGGGGTGAGCTAAGGACAGAGCAGCAGTTTTCTGGTTGAAGTCACAGGTCCTGTAGGCTCATTTCCACGATGGTTTGTGGGGACAGAGGCATGTGACTCTCAGCAGTATTTGCAATGGAAAAGAAAAAGTTTTCACCCTACTCTTAAAAATCAAACACTACCACCACTCTTATTTTCCTGGATTATTTTTTTCTTTTAACTATATTTTTTTCTTCCAAATATTTAAACACTATTTGAGCAGTTTTTGTACAACTACAAGTTTCCTAATGACAGGAAAGAAGGATAAATGTTTTGGTACATCTCCTGTAGCATCCAGAAAACCCGAGGCTTCTATTGATGTTGTTTTTGCAGTCATGACAGTGGAAATGTTATGACCCAAATCTAACCATGGAGAGTTACATTAAAATTAATGGACTTCTTCATAGTGGCCATTCTTCAAACAGAAGAAGCATTGAAGGAGTTAGAGTTAGATTTACAACTAAAATATAAAGCTCAGTATCGATGTCCAATTTCAGCAGGGTTAATTTTGAGAGCGTGCTTAAAGTGTCAGTGAATTGCAGGCTCACTGTTGCTCTCGAGGAAGGCAATGGCAAAACTCCCAGTTGACTTCAATGAGAGGAGGAGCAGACCCTGAATGGAATAAAGGAGCGGAGGAAACAACTCCATACGGAAATGGCAAGTATTCAAAGATGAGTTCATATCAGCAGAAAATACACATGCGGCCTGACAAAAATACACGAAGGGTCAGAGAAGCAATCTTTGTCTTGGGAAAACCAAAATAGCAAAGCAGAAGATCTTAGACTGAGGAGGAAGGATGGTCTGGGGACAGCACACTGGTCTCAGCCTCTGAACATCAAGTAGGGTTCCCTGGTTTATCAAGAACGGGGATGCACAGGGAGAGGATGGCATGATGTCACCTCCACTGTACACAAACCAACCACGAACAATGGCACCGAGCAGATCTGTGACCAAGACGGCTGCCAACACCAATGCACAGAGCAATCACTAAGGATGAGAAAAATTAATAAATCAAATGAAGCTGAAGCTCTAAAAATGCATTTCTTCAAGTAATTAAGGTCCAAAACAAGCTACTGAAGATGGGATGCCAGCCAGAGTCTTGAAGGAAGAGGCAGAAGCAAGCAGACACTTGCAAATACCTGTGGAACATCTTTGGAAGCAGGGGTGGTACCTGTGAGTGGGGGGACACCTCCACATTACAGCAGCTCTAGGGAAGATCAAGGAAATTAAACACAACTCAGCCTGATTTCAACAGTAGGAAAGATATTGGAAACACTAATCAGGGACAAAATAGGGAAAGTTATGATTTAATTAAAGATATTCAGCATGGATTCACAAAAGGGAGATCATACGTAACAAAACTAATAGAATATCTGGGGAAAAAATAACATCTCCCCCCCACCCCACCCCCCAANAGAATTGAAGGAAGCCATAAACATGATTTACGTGGGCTTTCTGAAAGGTAATGCTGTATGATCCCCTCACAGGCTACAACACTAAGTTCTGGAGAGAAGGTGAGCTAAATAATACATAACAAACCAGACAGCCTATGAGGGAACAGTGTTCTGCATGTTAACAACAAGAGAGGAGAGTGTGGGAGGGGATAGTTGGCCTGTCCCAAAGATCACTAAAGATGCCAATTCTATTCCACTTCTGTTTCATTAGCGTGCAAAAACTGGATGAAATTTATTCAAAGCAGGAAATGGAGGAGAAGTCACAGACAATATGAATGAAGGGACATTATATAAATAAAAAAATCCAGCCTGCCTTTTAGCAAGCAGGGAAAGTGATGGGATATGATTCAATACAGAAAAAATGTCAAGTGACATTGTAGTAAGAACAAAAGGCAGGCATCACTTTCCACTCTCCTTAGCAGAGACAGAACAGACAGAAACACAGTGAATAATTAGAAATTAAAATCACAAAATCTTAAGCCTAGAACCTAGTTTCAGCATAAAAGGAAGCAAGATTTCCAAACTAAGGCACTGACTAAATTGTACAAAATCATTCCTGCAGCATGTAACAGAATAACAAGGAAGTATTTGGAGGACCATAACCTAACTTTGATTATCTTTATCATTAGGCCCATACAGAGCATTCAAAAATCCAAGTGACAAAGTTATCCCAGTGAGTCAAAATCTAAATCAGCTCAATATTCCTTAGAAGCCCAGGCAGAGAATACACAACTGCTGAAGTAGCCTCAAGTTACAGCCCTATCTACCAACAAGCGAGCACAACCCAAAGCTAAGGAAAAGCAGGCACTAATGGAATTTAAGTGGAATTTCTTTACACAGAGATGATAGTCAATGTCACACACAACCCAGGGCAGCATTAGCAACCTGTGGAAAAATATTACACTGTGACTCATTCAGAAGAGAAGCCAAACAGTGCAATTACATTCCTGACTTTTCATCCTTCAGTACTTTAAAACTATGAGAGCTGCTATTCAAGTGAAATATTATAAAATAAAGATTGTTAATTTGTATCATGGGCCAAGAAAGCAATGTAAGCCGGCTCACACTCGAAAATTTTCATGCATGTAACATGTGAAAACAGGTAACAGAGGTCCCAGAGGATGCACAAACAGACATACCATATCTTTGGGCTAATGAGAAGCCCCACTGCTCAGCAGCCTCTGCAGATCTGCCATCACACTCAACTCACTTCATCTAATTTGGTGGGGTGTGGGGGGGGTATTATTTCCCAAGCAAAAATATATCCAAAAAAGGGGGCCTTCAGAGATTACTCTTAATGAGGTTGTTTCCCCCTTACAAACCCAGCATGAAGTTACTAGAAATGGGAGGCCAGAAATTCTGTTGCTCCAACTATCACAGAAACAAATGGGATTTAAATGCAACAATTCAGCCACAGTGCAAGTGACAGACTGGTATCTATAATTGTCTGTAACTGAAAGGACACCCCTTATTGTCTATATACCATAGTGCATTTTTATTCTTGAATGTATTCAGGGTTATGCCTTCAGGGTATAGCCTTAAAGTCAGCAATTTGTAGTGGAAGCCCCAAGAGATGCCCAATAAAAATGCCACCCTCTGCAGGTATGACATGATAAATACTGGAATTACATAGATTGTAAGACTAAGAGGTGGTTCAATAGCAAGGAAAGGGAGGGTGAAGGAGGGAGACAGAGGTAAGTTCACACACTCAAGCAGCAGGACAAGGGCTGTGTTAAAGGTGCTGTGTCCCTGGCTGCCATGGGTCCACCCTTCCCTCTTGGAAGGACTTCATCTATTCCTAATGGGAAATACACACTATTTCTTTCCCATTCTGCGCATAAAAATCCACATCATGCCATTTCATTCTGGGACACAAGGTAGATTAAGAGGCTCTTGCAGAGAGGAGAGGAGTGGTGGGGGTCCCACTGCCTGCCAGCACACTCCTTTACTGGTTACCCAAAAAACAGGAGGGGGTGGTTTGGGTAATGTATGACATCAGTATACTTTGTTCAGAGCAAAACAGACATTTCATCTGTCCACACTCCCACCACCCATCCAGAAAAAGGTTATAATGAAATTACAGCTATGGGCACTCATATAAATAGCACCAAACTCTAACTCACAACTGAGCCAAGTGCAACACCCTTAATTACAACCAGACCCATGAATGTGAGGTGTCTAAAATGAAAACAAAGGGTTAAAATACCTGTCTGGATTTTTTCTTGAAAATCAGTCATTGAGAATCATCTGTCAGCAAGACAAAATTAATTACTACATGTAAAATTGGGGAAAAAAGCAACATAAATTTAACTATTACATAATATTACAAAAATGTCCATAAAATCCTATTGTTAATGATGCATGTTCACCTTTCTAATACTCAAACTAGCCAAGATTATTATACCAAATTTGCAATAATCAAATATCTGACTTTAGAAGCTTTGGAAAAAGCCTCAAATTACAGTAACTTGCAAAATTCAGTCATATTTTTGAATACTGTTAGAGGGCTGGTGCTGAAGAAATTGCTGAAGTCTAAATGTTAGACATTTATGCTTAACAAAGCTAGTAAATAGAAGCCTTAACCACTTCATTCACTTAAATCAGGGCAATTATTCCACTTTTCTCTTGCAAGTATTTTACTAATTTATGCAGAGTTAGTCTGACTTAGGCATTAAATCAATTACTGGTAATATATTAAATATGTTTTTAAGTTTAACATGTGAATATAGTTCTCTACCGGAGCTTTAAGACCTTTTTTGGAGATATTTGTACATGTTTACATTAAAAGAGCTTTAAAAATTTGGCAGCAAATAGATGCATAAGTTTCTTAGAGAAGACGCACAAACCTCCCACACACCCCAAGTCAGCAAGGAACTGCCCCAGGGCAGCACCCAGATGCTGCAGGAATAAAAGGCAAGAATCAGGGAAAACACCTCCCACCTTCAAAAAGAGATTAAAAATATATATATCCTAGTCAGCATACTATGTGGAGTGCTTCCTCCAGCTGGGACAATTATTAAATAATAATAATTTAAAAAAAAAAAAGGCAGCATCTAGCTCTGACAGAGATGTGGCATTTGCATCTCCTCCAGCATTGCTCCATTTAGTCATTTTCAACACAGAGCCTTGCACCCCTCCCTGCGAGGAGCAGTTTTGTTACGAGGGATAAGACACAAGCCTGACTGTGCCAGCCTTGCACTCCTGTGTTCTGACAGGCAAAAATTGACTCTGTCCCTTTTGGTTCCTTTCACAAATGCAGGACAGCCTACAGCTGACTCCCTTTCCCTTCTCCCTGCACCATCAGCACATAGTGCTACATGTGACTTGTGTGAGGTCTGACCCTCTGCACCAGTGAGGATACAGGCTGGCACAGGGAGGATGAGACTGGGACATTCAGGGCTGATCACCTCATATCAGCTCCCAACATCAGTCCTTGAGACATCCAGCCTGAATACCAAAAGATAGCAGGATGTTAAGGAGTAAGTTCAGCAGAAGCTGGCTATATTCACCCCTGCTGGGTGCATCCTGTGAGAGGCTGAGCAGCCTTTTTATTGTGGTTCCAAAGAGTGATCCTTGGTATTGTGCAGTGCAGGTCCAACAGGTATCTGCCTCAGGAATAAGTCCCTCAGAACCCTGGATATGCAGAGCTCCTGTTGCTAGAGAAAAGGTATAAAAAGAAAAAAAGAGACTGGCAAATTTAGTAAAAAGCTTTTTTTTAAAAAAAAAAAAAGAATCAACGTGTACAAAACATTCCTCTGCACTCAGAGGACAATCAGACAGACTGACAGACTGGCACTGGTTACTGCCCTGGACAAAAGCAGGTATCGTCAGAGTATGGAACCTTACAGCCTCTGCTGTATTTCCTTCCATAAAACTTCCATTAAAAAGAAAAATAATCTTGAAAAACAACTGCTAAGGCTGTGGAGTCAAAAAGAATACTGTGTTAATAGGGCAAAAAGTTGGGGGTACTCACACAGCAGGGCATTTTCGAGGAAGCTATTTGTTCCCAGCTGGACCAGCACCAAGCAAATCACTAGTTCCTTCTTGGACACAGTTTCCTCAACCAAGAAAGCTGAGACTGCAAATTGCTATTAAGAATTGGAAGGAAGAAGTGTCTTTTTGTTGAAGACATGAAGGGGAGGGGGGGAATAATAAAGCAGCAGAAAATGGGGATTGGTTGCCAAACTGGAAAAATCAATTATTCTACTGAACAACAGTAGTGACAAATATAGCTGCCTCTACTCCCTCCTCCTCCTCCTTCATTGAACAAATTGTTAAAAGAACCAACAATCTGTTGAACGACAACCCCCGGTATGGTGTCATCATTTAAAAAGTGAACACAGAAAAGGTCTTGTTAAAAAGGAGGCACAAAGCTCCAGACACAGTTTTGGATTCACCCTCAGTGAATCCCTGTGTTCGTTTTGTTGAGTTTAAAGCAGCCATTCTGAACCGGGTGTTTGATCATATCAATGCAAATAAATGCTTGAAAAGCACCCAAAACAGCCCAGATCATGACGATAGTGTTTGGACTTGTTCCATCTAACAGCAAATTCCCACAGTCACTTAGCCTCCCACCTAAGATCATCTTTGCTTGGCTTTCTTTTTTTTAAAAAAAAAGAACTCCATGTAACAGCATTGTCTTTGGTCCAATTATTGCACTTTTAAATGCAAAATGAGGCTTCAAAACCAGTTGATAAATGCTTCTCTTCAAGCAGGATGAACAAAAAACCTGGTGACGACACACCGGGTTGGCAGCATTGTAGCAAGGTCCTGTGGGTTTCTTTGGATGAACTGCTCCCACCTTAGAGGCAGACAAAGGAAAATAGTGGGAATTTTTCTTCCACGCCTTGTTAGCGATTAGGGTAGTGTTGAATGAAATGGGAGGTGTCGGTAAGGCGAGGCTGCAACACGATAGCTGAGGTTTGGCTTGCACAGGGTGAGTGCTGGACGCAGGGTACCCGATGGGCAGCAGTGGGGCTGGGGACATACAGGCACCTGCAGCCATGAGGCCCATCCCTTCTCATCTCTTTGAAGAGGTTTAATATTTTTACTGTTAAAATAGTGATCTGGTAAAGGTGAGGGATGCGATACTGAGAGATAAATATTTCCAAGGTAAACCAAAAAAAAGATGTGCCATGCCAAGAGAAGAGGATGGCCAACACACCATTACAGCAGTTCCTGGTCTGGCCACCTTAGGCCAGATCATGTTTTTCTAACATTTCCAGCCCATGGCAGGTGGGTTTGTGTGTCTGCTAATAAAACAGGATCCCACGGCAAGCTTCAAAGACATCTTTATGCTTGTACTCTCAGGCACTTACTACAAGGAATGTACCCATGCCAATACATTTTGGTTGCCAAACTGATGAAATAAATAATGCTGGACACTATTTTTGCTTTCTTTTCCTTGTCAGATGAATACATTAAAAAAACATGCTAAAAATCTAAGAATCCTAATAGCTGTTGAGCATTCAGCAGATGGTACCATCTAGACCCAGCTAATTCGAGGCCAAGCAATCTAAATCCCACTTGCAGGCAAGAAATAAAATTTAATACTGACAAATAGGGGGTGAAAAAAATGACTTGAGAGAATTGAGGGAATCTTTAATTCCTTTTGCTTGGAAAATATCGGGCAGTGACTACATTTAATGGTAGAAGATTTGACCAATATGCCAACGAGAAAACTGAACTTGATTCAGGTCTAATGTGTTAAAGTGCCATTTCAGATGTTACATCTGATCTACAAAGGGGTAAAGGGATCTAAGTCAGACTTAATTCCACCTTTGTTCTACAAGAAATACCTTTAAAACATTAAATCTTTAAAATTAGAGCAGTTTCAAAAGTATTTACCCTAAGAAAAGCTGCCACAGCTGATCCATGGACAGAAACTGTTATTTTATGTTAATACTTTTAAAGCTATTTTTTAATTCTTTCTAATGAGGAGAGTTACTTTTCAGGGAGAAAAGCACAGCAAAACTGAAAAAAGAGAATGATTCCCAAGTACAAAGTGCAATGAAAGGCTGTATATGCTTTTCATGTAAGCATACATTATGCCTTCCATATTGTTTAAACTTGCTCATCACTGAACTACTCTACATGTAACTAAATTAAAAATGGCTCAATGCTAACAAAACATAGCAAATTAAGACAGAATCAGGTCAGACTTCTGTTTGAATTATCTAACTGAGTCTCTAACCTGGTGCAGTATTTGGCCACAGTAAAAAATACATTAAATACCCACAAGCATATATCTATACACATGTCTATGAGTGTGAACAAACATCAAAAAAATCAAAACATCGAAATGCTCAGGAGCCAAAATCCATGTGCCAAGGGGATAAGGGGGAAAACGGGACACATTTAGAGCAAGGCTTCTTAATTTTGTGTACAGTCAGACCCACAAAAAAAAAAAAAACAAAAAAACAAACAACAAAAACAAACAAACCTGTATTGAGATGCAAGACAAAGCATTTGCATCTTTGGATACCTGATTGGATCCTGTCATCAGGTAGGCATACACCAGCTCAAATACTCAGAAACTGCGTGAAATTATAGACAGAAATCACAGTAAAAAATGCTAAAGGCAATGATCAGACTAAAAGGTTCATTGCAAGGAGAAAGTAGTAATACTGCACATTAATGAAAGCCTGGACCTATCACCTGCTGTAATAATTATCATGCTAATATGGGGGGTTGCCTCAGTTTGTGGTTTTTGGCATTCCCATTACTAGCAGAAACTGCAAATTCAAACACTGTATGTGTAACATAAATGAAAAGATTCTCACCTTAATGCTGTGCAGAAGAAATAAATTATGTTTGGTTTTCTTTTTTTTTTTTTCATTTTCACTTTTAAATTTCCTTTGACTGGGTGAACCTCAGGCTATAGAAATGCACACAGGCACTGTAGCTACACAGATACCAGCATACAAATCTCTTCTGTACAGGAAACACATCAACACTAATCCATTTTCTGTACAAAATGTAAAACTTCACATGTTCTGTTCAAGCTCATTACTGACTAGTATCTTAAGCTTGTCAAGTGTTTTAAAGGAGCTTTCCAAGAGAAGTTTGTAGTTAAGCATATGGTAAGCTCGTCCAGTCCATATGACTGGTTGAGCATCGACCACTACTGTTGATACAGTTTCCCTCAATATTATGACAGTATTTGTCAATGAAAATTAAATTGCTGTCAAACTTTTCCCACTAAACTTACAGCACAACACTCAGAGAGAGCCAGCTTCATGACTCAAGCCAATAAGTCCTCTTCTAAATACTCCTCTATTTTACCCATTTGTGGAAAATTCCCTGTGGATTTATTTCTTACTTTTGCAATAACCTATAAAGGCTTTCCAGTGCTCTCTGTGAAAAAATTTTGTGAAGCCATATTTAATGCACTTATTGTTTTGTCTTATAGTCTGTGAAAATCACAAACAGCAATATCTAGGTGATCTGTACGGGCAGGTGCTTAGAGACTGTAGAATGCATAACAATGTTATTCCAAACTTGAGGAATCACATGTAGATGCAATGCATTCTGCTCGTGTACACAAATTTCTGCTAAAGTTCCTATTTTGAGGGTCAGGGAGGAATTGCATAATAAAGCCTGAAAAAAACTACTCCCAACAGGTTCAAAAATAACAATCACAGTTTTACCATCTTTGAAATAATTCCAAAGAGTTAGTTCTTGAGATGCTGCACATTTTAAACAAACATGCTGCAGGTTTCTTCACCTTTTAATTTTGTTTTCAAATGCTGAAAAACAATCCCCACAAATAAAATACTTTATAACTTCCCTAAGCAATTACACCAATGAAAATTGTTTCTTAATCAATTTTAAACTTACAAAAAAAAGTAGCATTATAGCTATTTATATAGTGGGGGGTTAATATCACATTAAAAAAAGGTGTAATAGAAGATGCCAACAGTGAATAAGCAGTCTGAGAAGAAAAAAAAAATATTGACGGGTATACCAAGAACAACATGGCGCTAATTGCAGCAAGTAATGACAGTTGCCACTTTTAGTTGGTGTTTCACTATCTTCCTTTTACATGTGAATCTGGTCTCAGCTACCAACATAGAAAAATATTTGTGGGATTTTTACATATTTATACATATGATCATTCTGGAATGGTATTTCTTTGCCACCATTCTCCCTGCCTCTCCTGAGCACATTTCTCACTAGATGACACAGCCTGCACCTCGGGACTACCAAAGCGGCTTGATGAAAGGTGCAGCACCAAATTTTTGGAAATGCTTCTGCTGCTGCTGTGCCAGTGCCAGGCAGTGAGCCTGAGTTTGGGCTGGGCAGACCCCAACGAGGACACCCCAAGGCACATCCCACACATGCCACAGGTGATTTTCAGAGGGCAGGAAAAGCCAAGCCAACCTGCCCTGGGTGGATGGGAGGCACATTGGTCTGCCACAGTGGGTTCCCAGAGCATGGGCATACTGGTCTGCAAGATGCTGTTAGAAGGAATAGGGCCTTTCTGAGCCCAGCACCCAGTGGAGCAGCTCCAAACCCAGGGACCACCTTGCCCTGGGACTTTTGTCTGTGACTCCTACTGCATTATTAAAACAGTCCTATTCAAACAGATGGGCACTCTTTCCATCCAAATACAGGAGGTAGCAGATACTTTACACCTCCATGTTCTTCCACAAGCAGGTGCTTCAGTTTTATGTTTCTACTCTAACAGATCAAGTAAACGCGAAAATTTTGATGCAATAGAAAATCAGACATCAAGATGCTGTTCTCTTTTCATAATCTGGGGCTGCAGAAATACAAAAGTCAGCAGCAGTGAAGCTTTTCTCCTTCAGGGATCCTTTTATAAGGGACAGGGGATAGTGCTCAAGGTCATTGGCTTTGGTGTTTTTGACGAAATTATTTGTCTGCTCTTAAATTCAATGGGCAATTTCAGTTTCAGCCACTTCCAAAAGCCTAAATTTGGCTGTTTGTAATACTTAGTCAGTCTGTTGGGAAGGCAGCAATATCCCAAAAATACAGATATGGAATTAAAATATGGAGCAGAACAATGACTCTATTTGTCTCTTATATGGAGACACATACACAGAGATTACTCAGATGGAAAAAGGGATATAAGAAGAATCCCAGAAATGACAAGTGCACATTAAGCATCATCATGTTTTAGACTGAGATATTTCTTTGAGAAATTATTTGTAACTTGGAGCCGTACCTCTGCAGCACACACATGGCTCGGGTATGATGAGCAATCGGAGCAGAGATGAGCTGGAGTTTCTAGCAGAGAAAAATGGGAGAAGGCTGATACATATCTATGTTCAAAGGTGATAATGTCACCCTGGCCCATCACAATTTCAGTAGGCTGATGGTGGAATTTAAGCCTCTCTCATATCGAGTACACAAAGAGGTACATCTTGGCAGTATAACAAAAGCCAATGTGGGTGGCAAGGTAGCTGCAAATTTAAGCATGAATGCTCTGGATGTGGGGGCTTGCACCTGATTACCAGATGCTTCAAGCAGATGGCCAGGGAGAGGAGAGAACAAGGCTCATGGTTGCTTTGATAGGGTTACAAAAAGCACCAAAATCAGAAAAGAGAAAAAAGAAAACTTCCCTGACTCCACAAGGTATCAGATCAACACGGCCACCGAGACACTGCAGATTCTGCACCAGACTAGAAAGGCAAGTTCCAGAATCAGACTGGTGGTTCAATATCAGCAGCAAAGCTCATTGAAATGCAATTTAGGAGAAAGAAGGAAAAAAAATTGCTACCACCACGTGAAATAAAGAGTTAATAGATATTTAAGCACAGTATATTCTTGGGTTTTTAATCCTTAGAGAAGTTCCTCCCATAGGAGGAACTGATGCATCGTTTAGTGTGTGTGGGACTCAATATAGACTTTTTCTCTGGGGCTTGAATGACGTTTGTAGGAATGATTCCCTACAACAGTCAGAAATACAAAAAAAAATAAAAACGTCAAAGGAAAAACCAAAAAGCTCATTTTGTTCCCTTCTCTGGGTGATGGTGGCAAAGTTTTGAGAAACCTTATTTAGACTTCACACAACACAGAGTAAAAATTTGAAAATCTGATTCTGCTTCACCCTAATGAGTAACCAGATACATTTCAGCTGAGTAGTCCCCCTCAATGATCTAAGGACCACTTGTGTAATGGAATACCTGATCCTGCCTCAGGACCATTTGATCTGGCACTGTCAAAACAGAGATAAGGTTGGTACAGGGGACAGGGCACCTCCAAAGACAGCCACAAGCCATCCTGCCCTCACATCCCTAATGGTGCAGTGAGGGAGAGGGTTACAGTGCTCGTGTAAACCATGGGTAACTGGTGACCTGAAATCATTAAAAATCTGTGTTCATCACATTTCTCAGGAGGAGGTGGCTTCAGCTGGGCATCTTGGCTAACCTCCCGCTCTGATCACTGCACCCTGCCAGCTCCAGCTCCACTGCTCTGTGTCATTTTGGTTTAGTATTTTATTCTCCATAACCCCTTCCTGGTATTTCGAGGGAGCATACAGGATGGAGGCACATGATCACTAAATGCACCACCAGCCTCCAAGGTGATCCTTCCATACCCAAGTGCTACAGAAATATGTGGCAAAGATGGAAACACCTCACTGAGCACACAAATACATCATCCAGCTGACACAACCTCCATGGACCAGGCAAGGAAGTGGGTCCATATCCTCATTCAGAAACACAACATCAGATTCACGCTGACAGCCTCCACAAAACCTGCATCTACGCTGAGGTAAAGAATGTCTGATTGGTCATTGCAATTTAAAAATACCTAGCATGCTGCAATGGAAAGACAGAGCTGCTGTTAGGAGTGATGTAGGGTGGTGGCATGTTGCCTTCATGACTGCCAAGCCCAAAAGCCTCAACTTTCACCTGGCCAAGAGGTCTAGTGCATCCAGACAGGTATGTGCAGACCCGCTCTGGGGAGATTCCTGGTGAGAACTGCCAATCCCCCAGGCACAATAATGCACAGAGAAAGGGTTCGCTAAATTCCTCACCCCTGACACAGGAATGCTTTATTTGACATTAAACAGCCAAACAGGCATATTTTTAGGGGGCCTAGAGGCACAGTCCCCTCTGCCACCCCACACTGTCTGCTGGCACTTGGAAGAAGGCAGAAAGGCAAGCACACAGAGACGAAAGAAGGATCTCGCTCACTATGGCCTCTCCTCTTCAGTGTGTTAATCATTACAGCACATCCGCTCAGCATTTCTTTTCCCTTCTGCACAAATAATTAAGAAACACCTGTGTTCTTTTCATTCAATAATGCACGTTTCAGAGAAAGCCTCCCTTTTAAGCTTAGATTATTTTCTGTGACCACGATTCAGCTGACAAAATAACAATGACTCACTTTGCCAAGGACTGGAAGGGGGGGAGGGAGAGGCTATCAACCCTATGTTAAAAATAAAAATATCAAATACATATTACTGAACAAAAAAAAAGAAGCCACCTTAACATTTGCCTCCTTCAAAATGGCCGGTGCCCCCATGCAACTTTGAAATCTGAATAAACTCCTGGAGGTGACTCTTTGCCAACGTTCGTGCTTATGCCAGCTTTCTCACAAACGAACAGCTTGTATCTCCATGAAAACCAATGGATGGAACAAATTGTATTAAATTATGTAAAATGATACTAAAGAGCACAATCTACCAGTAAAAAAAAATATTTAAAAATTGGAAAATCTTGTTTTTATAAATTTGAGAAAATTGTAAAAGATAATTAGGAGGGGGAAATGTTAAATTTTTATTGTACTTAAAGGGATGTCTTTTGGATTTAAGCAGGAAATGAATTTATTCTCTGATAGGTCAGACACACATAATTCTTTGGTGCCGTTGACACCTGTGAGTTATTTAGCCTTCCTCATACTTTAGCATGTAGAGAAATCCCATCTCTATGAAGCTGAGCATAGCCCTGTGACAGTCTCAAATTGTCCCTCCCCATCACACTGTAGGAGCTGTCAGTGCACATTATGTATCCAAATTTCCTTCTACTTCTCTGAGACCTTTTCTGGAGGGGGAGGGGGGATGCAAATAACAGTAATTAGCACCACATTTGCTATATCCTCAGAAAATGATTAAGGATATTTTCAGCACCTATTGGGAACTTTGGTAATTTAAATATACTGATATGTCCATGCAAAGAACATTCCAGTAACTTTGCCTGAAATGGGTTTTAAATTGATGATTTCTAAGCATGAGTCAGTTAATCATGAAGAAAAAGATCTATTTCTGTATCCAGGGTGGTGGAGAGGGTGAGGGTGTAAGAGCTTTTGGCTGGCTTAAGTCTTTAAACGACACTCTATGGGCGTACAATAGGAAGTCGAAATTCAGGGCTTTGTTCTGGCAGTGCACAGCCCAAGGGGCACCCCACAGCTCTCCAGCCTCCTGCAGTGCTGTGCCCGAGGGTTTGGGGTGGATTTTAGAAGATGTCAACAGGACCTGGCCATGGGCTGGTGGTTCCTGGTGGAGTCCTGCTGCTGCAGACAAAACAATCCCTGAGGCCACAGGAGCTGGTCAGTGGGTCCCCAGGACAGAGGCAGGGCTCCCTCAGCCCCAATCCTGCCCCCGCAGATCCACCAAAGGGGCCAAAAAAAGGAAAAGGGTAAAACAGATTGTCTTCAAAGAGACAGGGCACTATTAATCCGTTTTAAAATAAAGAGGTTTGTCTGCATGTGCATAATTTCTAATTCCTCCTCTGCCCCCATTTTTTTATTCCCCCCTCTCCACTGCAAGACCCTTAAACGCAGACTCATGATTCTTGGCTGCAACAGATAGCTAATTTATTCTGCAACTGCATTAACTCAGTGTACATCTAAACCTTCCTAACCTAACTCTGGAAGAGTATTTTTATGCCACATGACTGAGGGTTAGCTTGAACTCTCAGTTCTACCACTTCGCTCTCCCCACTGGAGATCTTTGCAATCCTAAAAAAAAAAAAAAAAAAAAAAAAAAAAAAAAAAAAAACAACATAAAAAAAATAACTTCTGCAGCCAGTAAAGCACATACAAGAACCGCTCAGCAGGACAAATGAGCATTGTAGCTTCCATAGTCACATACACCACAGGGAGCCTCAACTAATTTCCACTCTCAATAGAGCTTATACAGACCTGGAAGCTTAAAATTGTTCCCGTCTTTCCAATGAATAACACTGGGATCCTATATAAAAAAGACACTCCTTTCCTGAAAGGCAAGAGGAATTTGAAGGCCTTGGGGGCTGCAGTGGGAGAAGTTGCTCTGCCCCTTCCCTATGCAGCTACACAGTGGTTGGCAAAACCAAACAGACCTATAAACCACAAGAACTTTCCCATCAAACCACCACCTGGAAGCCACCTCCAACTGGCAGAAAAAGAGCCACCCAAGACTGGTAAAGTGTGGGAGCTGAAGCAAGGATTACCTTCTGAAAAAGGACTTCTGCAAACAGGTAGAGCTTAAAAGTTTGTCCTGAGGGGTTAACACAGACTTGACAAAATTTCCCTATGTCTGTGATCCAGCCACCACCACAGCATATCCTCATGACTCACAACAGCTGGAGTTGCTAAACTGGCAGCATCACAGTGTGGCATCAGGAAATTTAAGATAAAAAACATATACAATACAAAAATAATCCTAATAAATTCTGGAAAATGTAGACATGTAAATCTCCACGTGCTAAAAAAGCATCCTGCTAGAGAAACTATTTTTAAAAAGGCTATTAGGAGGTGTGAAAGCAAAGCTGTCTATTATGTTTCTAAAGAAAGGCACCAAATGCTTATTTTTCATCCCAATGAATTCTGAGTGACCGTTTTTGACAGACAGTTAGCACAAGGCCACTGGCAGTCAGTGGGCTGCCAGCCAGCACAGCCTCCCGGGTGCGGGCGATGGAGCTCCGCGCATCAGAGGGACCAGACACTTGGGGAGAAAATTGAACTTGCTGAAACAAGGCTGGTTTAGATCATCTGAATGAAACCTGATCTCAGCTGCTGTTTTCTGGGTTTCTCTTCCCTACCTCTTCATATGCAGCGGGATAATTTGATAGATCTTTTTCATCGTTAAAATCCAGCAGCTCCTCTACTTACGTGGTTTTTATGTGGCAAATTGAGGGAATAAAATATAATAATAAAAAAATGGGGAAAATATTTCTTCCCCTCTGTGTGACTCCCACCACAGACAATGCAAATCCCACAACACATGTTTGCAGGGAAATCAGAGCACACTCAGGGCTAGAAGTGCAAATTCGTCTCATCTAAATGATTAAACTAGTAACAGTTATAAACAAAGAGCTTTTTATCCCACTGATTTTGGGATGGGTTTGTGCTTTTCTCCAAACAGTCTTCAAATAGTTTATGCTAACTGAAATATCCTTCCAAAAACAGAGCCATGCAGTGACCAAATAAACAAGATTGCTCCAAGGGGAAGAAGGCAGCACACGATGGGAATGCAAACTTTTTGATGCTGTGCTGGGACCCTGAAAAACCCAGCAAGCTCCATGGTCACATTTTTGCCCATGTTCAAGTTCTCATTTAATTTCATGTTCAATCTCTAGCAAAAATGCTACACCCAAAAACTCCTTCCTTCTGCTTTAATTCCTGTGATTCAGCTAAAAGTGCTCTCCGACTTTTTCTTTTTGTATGTTTTTCAGGTTTAATTATTTAAATTAAAAAAAAAACAAAAATGGACAGTTCTAGAAGGAGCTCAGAGAAGGCAGTTATCAAAGATGAAGGAGTCCATGGTTAAATTTCATCTTGATTAGTTTTCTATAAATCACCTCATGATAAGAGACCAACAATTCCATTTCCTCATGCCTTTTCCTACCTAAACATATGGGCACACCTTTATTGAATCTCCAATACACAGTTCCCAAAACACCAGGGGGAATTTTCCTGTCCCATGTCAAAAGCTGCACATGGACTTCAAGAGCCTTTGAATCAGGTCCACAATCTGTAGCAAAACTGCAGAGATATCCTTAATTTTCTTTCACACCAGCTTCTCCTTCTTTTTTTTAATATTAAAAACATATTTCATCATTACGATCTACATTTTCATTCACACATATCTTTTTCATTATTTTTTATCAGCTAATCTAAAATGATACACCAAGTGCTACCTATAGAGCCAGTTTAATATTAGTTCTTAGAAGAAAGAAAACTGACTCTGATTTTGCTCAGAACTCCTTTCCATGATGCTCAGAACTCCCTTCCATGAAGCCATTGGAGTTATACTGGTATAATAGTGATGTAAATAAGAACAGGATCAGCTTACAGGTGTTAGGCAACAGAGGAAAAAAACACTCACATAAATTCTTACACGTATAGCACTCTATACATGTGTTGTAAGTGCTATTTAAGTACACAGCAGTTGAATGAACAAAAGAATGCCTTTTTAAAAAACAATGATTTATATGTCATTGCAAAACACCATGGGAGCAATTGTTTTCTAAGTGTTGCCTGAAAAATCCAAAGTACTTGGACTAATATGGACCTTTTCCAAATTCAGTGCTTCTAAAAATATTATAAAAGTTCTTATACAGGTGATATGCAGTTTTTCCCTCAGAATTTTATGCAAGACATTGGGCTTGCATATTACATGTTATTCAAAAAGAATAATTAAAGTCCTACATGGACACATATCTGCCTCAGGGCAGACCTTTTATGTTGTTTTGCATTCCATGTGTCACTCAAAAGAATTGCAACTGGGAAATGATGTTGAACTAAAATAAGACAAGAACACATTGACTAAAATTATACCCTGTCCAGTTTGCTGACACCCCTTTAGACATCTTGCCATGATTGCTCTGGTGCAACCACTGTTCTACGTATGGGTGACATTTAAACTAAGCATAGTTGTACACTAAATTCAAATAAAGGATTTGAAGACTATTTTTATTTCTTTTTGATAGAGAAAAGTTCATGGGATTTGAAAGCAAAAGAAAAAGGACATACTTTGAGCAGCCATGTGTTTTTGTTAGCCTGTCTAGAAAAAGCATTGTTGGTTTTCTACAATTAATATATTTGGGTGAGAATAATAAGATTAGGAACTTGAACTTTCAGCTCTCATGTGCTGAGAACTCCTACAGAAGTTAATGGCAGCGGGTTTCAGCTCATGAGGATAACAGGGCTGAGTCTTTATTCTGCAAAACCAGATTTCCTGAAGGCCTGACATGTGAACACAGTTGAGGTGCATTTCTTTGTCTGGTTTGCCTGGTTCAACTCGCTGTGGCTTCAGAGGCTGGGGGGGTGCATGGCAGCAGCCCACCTTACAGGGGTCCCCTCATTGCACCCCAGCAGCTGTTCAGAAAGCCAGGAGCACAGGATGAAAACTCAGGGATTTTTATGATACATTAGAGCCTTTTTTAAACCACTTAGAGCTAAATTTAACACATCCTCTGCATGCTACCCATCCCACCTTTCCTTCCCACCTCTAGCCTTCTCTTTGGCTGTTTTGTTTTCTCTTTCATTTCACTCACTTCCTTAATTAAGTTGATAATGTAATTATGTCACAGCTGTAGCATCCTCCTCTTGCAGAGGTGGCTGGATTTCTGTAACTTCAGCCTGTTTGATGATTAAGTGATAGGCACGGAGATAATTGTAACTTTTCAGAAATCTTATAAATAAGTTATAAAAGGAAGGCACTGGCTACAGCATGAGGGGGACTAATGTTTGGCATCAAGCGGGTCTTGCTGGCTTTCTATGGAAAGTCAAAGCTATGCAGAAGAAGGGAAGCAGCAGGGAATGAGGGCTTTTAGCATAGAGTTCTTGAGTGCTGGGAGAGGGAAAGTACTTCAGCTGGGGGAGGGAAAGAGACCTTCTCCATCTTTCAGTAATTCAGGAAAGAAAACAGCCAGTTCAATAAAATCTCACCACTGCAGCCTCCCAAAAAATACACATAAGATGTTGCTTTGAACTACTGTATATTCTTAAATGGAAAAACCCAATACTCTGAGCATAGGGTCTGAGCTAATCTGACATATAAATTGTAATCAGTATATTTGCCTTCCTATTTTGCTAAAAAGTAGAATTTCCTGTGATGTGCTTGATATATGAGTCTTGATAATGAAAGAATACTATCCCTGACCTTTTATTATATATGGAAATATTAAGTGTTTTACATCAACACATCATTGCATATTAATAGAAGACAATCTAGGAGAAAGTTAACTGAGAAGAGGAAAAAGCTCCATCAACTACTCCCATTTCCCAAAGAGAATCCATAGAAGCACTTGCCCCTATGAACAAGCTAAATGTATCTACTGGGAAATGTAAACAGAATCAGTATGAATCATGAGACCCATCATGTTTTAGAGCAAATCTGCAAGCACATGCATATTACAGAAATAAAATCTATTAGCAGGAGGTCAAGGTTGTATTTGATGTTAGGTTGTTTGCTCATTCTCTCTTCATATGCCACCACTCTGCTATCCTTGATATCTCTCATCTTCCAGCTTGCACTTAGAAGACTCTTACATGGAAAACTAAGTTCTCCTCACCATGCCTACATGTGCAGCACAGGCTTCTTTCCCTTCAACTGCCGGGGGGATTGTTACTAAAAATACCACTCTTGAAACATTACCATGCACACACCAAACTTTGATCTCACAAGCTTTTTCTACACCAGCTTTAAGGCTACAATTCTTATAAACGGTTATATACGTTTCAGTGAAAGGAGAAGGAGTGGGTTGACTTTCTCTGGCATGCCTGATATTCTGCACAGATTTTATCACGCACAGCACTTGCACAAAGCTTTGTGAAGCTGTTTACAGAATGTGCACTCCCAAGGAGCGAGATGCTTCTGGTATTTAGCACCCAGTAGGGCCAGCACTAAAATACAGCAGGTTTTCCTGATTGGACAGGATACTTCTCTTCTAGTGCCAGGCCTCCATAGGATCAAAGGCATCTACCTTAGACATAACCTCAGTCAACCTTTCATCTGTCTCAAATTTCCACACTACATCTGCACGCCAGGTATGGCCATAACTTTTACCAAGGTCTTTGACCATCTTGGTTCTTACATGTGGTCAGGTCACAAACAGGCTCTGGCATGTGCATGCTCTTAACACAGCTGTGTCTCTTCAAAAAAATGCATTTTAGAAGTGGTTATTCTAAGTTTTCTAAAGTGGAAAAGATGTTCAAATGCTTTCTAAGAATTCTATTCAATTTTCTATGGCTTTATGGCAACAAACAGTGGATCACATGTGCAGTGGTCTTGATTTTATGGTGTTTGGGAAGGTGGCTGCAGATAGCTTCTGGAAGTCAACTTGAGATGTAGAACTACTAATGGACACTCAAACTTTTTGACACAACTACCTTTGTCCATTTGTCTCTTCAGGAACCCAGAGTCAGAGAGAGGTACATCAACACCTTTGCATTTGGTGGATAATGTTTTTGGTAATGAAATTACTCCAGTGAAGTTAAGTGAATTAACAATGTCCTAAATACACCTTGAGAACTTTTAAGCTCTGTTGGGCAAACAACAGAGCTCTAGACAGCATCTTGACAGACATCATTACCATCTCCATATTACAACAGATTTAATGCTGTATTTACCATGCAGCATTTAGATCTCTCCTTTAAAAAGCAGGAATAAAAAGGGAAAAGGAAGATGCAAAAAAAGGGTCATATAACGCCCAAGTTGAGGTAACCTACTGTGGTCAAGGATAACAGTGAAACCATGGAAAACTTCAGATTTTCTAATAACCAACACAGTTGTGTGAAAACTGAGATCATTCCTGAAAAATTATTGCAAGCTCAATATTTTTGTATTTCAGGGAGTCCTGTGTGGGCTGAGATGGAGGCAGCTGTTCACCCATTTGGAGTGGTGGGGAAACTGTGCCTTCTACCATGCAGGCAGAATCAAAAAGTATATGATGCATTTTCATGTGAGGACTCCATTGCCAACTTCCTTAAGAGTCTTCTTGTTATTATGAAATGGAAATTATTTGTAAAGAAGGGTTAAAGGTCACATGTAGGCATTCACAGGGAATTATTGACATAGGTATGACATAGATGATAGCCAATCAAAAAGCAATTTTTTAAACATTGTTATTAAATAGTAGGGTAATTGCTTTAAGTACTGGAGGAATGTCAGGGTCATATGAGAGTTTTGTTGGTGTCACAGTTTTTTATTTGACACTTAGTGGATCAATGACACTTAGTCTATTTATTCTGAAATGTGAGCTGTGTCACCAGCCTAGAAGCTAATTCACATACCACATACTACCCCATACTTATACAGAAATAATTTCAGATTTTTATTTCATTCACTAAGTATCCAGCAATGCAAGCGTCAAAGCTCTCCACACATGAAAGTATGGAAGTAATTAGGGATTATGTGGTAAGTGTACAAACATAGTTTATATTACTGTGTATTAGAAAGGACCCCTTTTATAGCTGCCTTTGTCAATTTGACAGAGCAAAGGGTTTTAATGTACTGTAATAAGAAATGTAAGAGGGGGCAAAGGACAGTGTGGCTGTGATGCCTGTTTGTAAACTGCCTGGCCCCAAGGTCCTCCCTCTCTCCTACTCATCCATGCTCCATGCTTATTCTATGGTCATATACATTTTAACTGAGTTAATAGCAGGCTGGTGGGGGGAGAGGCTGGAGGACATCTCTTAAACACACGTTGTCAGCTGCCTCCAGAGCTTACAACTGCGCTTCCAAGGCAGATGCTTGCCGAAGACAGCACAGTACAGATGATCAGAGGCAAAACCTGCATGATAAAATGTCTTATAAAAGTAATTTACTTCTTTATTTTTGCCCTAGGCCCCAGTTGCACACAAGATCGGGTGACTGGCTGAAATAAAGAAGTGCAAAAACTGCCTGTGACATGAATAGACAGACGAGGTGACATCCAGGCAAGCCCCTGAGCTGACATTTTACGAGCCTTAAATTTGTAAGAGGGTTTCCTTGTGTTCAGTGGCTTTCTGGTGGATTTGTTCCACACCTGTTCCTCATCACGAGTAGAGAGAGCCCCGATAGGGTGCACAGCCATTCTTGGAACACTTCACCCGAACCAAGCCACCTACCCCACTCCCTCCTTTAATGAGAAACAGGTCAGCTACAAATGTTTCTGCAGCCTTCTCGTGTCCTCCACAGGGCTATGCGGAGGGGTGGAGGGATATGCAGCATTATGTACTCTTTAGAAGTCCAACAGCATCCTTCGCTTCACATGCAGCATAACAGATGGCAATGATGCTTCATTGCAAAGAGTTCAGAATTTAAGTTGTAACATGAAATACAGACTACTCAGTAACATCCCTGAACTCCACACTCTGAACTTCAGCTCAATTAAAAAAGCTGACCCCGATAAAATGATACTTTCAATATAACTGAAATCAAATCATACCAACAGCAATTTAGTGAAATTTCAAAACAATACCCAAATGGAAAAAGTGACAAAAAAAATAGAGGAAATGGGTGGGTACACAGAAAACGCAAACGATCCATTTTGAAAGATGGGGGGGTAACTGCAAGGTATTGTGTGTGAACCTTTCTGTGCTGTGAGCACAGCAGACACCTCATCCTTCAGCAGGTGAGGCAGCCACCCCCACTCTTGCCTTATACTTGCACTACAGCATGGAGGTACCTGTTAGCAGGTACCACTAGAAAGAGCTCAACAGAGAATCCAGCACTGGAGTTAAACAATATTTACTGAAAGGACTAGGTATATCAAGGGCACACTGGCACAAGAGCTGCCCTTGCCACCTGCAGTTCCCCTCAGTCCCGCAGCATGGGAGTTCTGCCACTGCTGAACAGGGAACTGCAAAGGTCTCTTGCTTTTGCTCTGGACTTCTACCTGTTATGCCAAGTTGATCCACAAGATGTACAGTACACAGCAAAAAGCCCAGAATAAAAGTGAGGCCTCACTGCAAACACGAAAATCACATTTTACTGTGATTTATGTGGTAGATAATGTTCTGGCTGCAGACTGACTGAATTGGGGGTCCCACATTAAATCTCTAATCTGAAGTATGCAGAAGCTCCTTAGCAGAAGTTTGCACTGTGGCATAAGCACTTGCTAGGAAGACAAATAATCCAAAAGAAAACTACTTTAAAAAATTTTAAAAAAATCAGCATTTCCTGATGTTCTGGAAATGCAATAGTTTAATATATTTGGTAGCAGCTTGGCACTCTGGAAAACCAAGAAACTGAGTTAAATAGCCCCTCTGCAAGGGGGTTAACAGCTTTGACTGATACTCTAGAAGAATCACTGTTGGTTTTGTATAGGGCTAATAAATCCAGGCTCTGATAAGAAGCTCACATTCAAAAATAAAGTCACTGATCTCTTTGGCATGCCACAGAGATGTAGCAAGCATGATGAAAATGGGGGAAAAGATCAGCCACTAATAAAGAAAGCACACGAAAGAGGTGATAGCTTTAGTATAATGAATTGCCTTCCTAAAAATGTCAGATTTTTACATATAGACAGAGGTCTAGGTCATATGATTTAGATACTGTATTTAATTCAGTGTTAAGATTTTGGGGATATCCAGGTCCTGTCATAACTGTGAGAACTTCAGCTGTTAGCTGTTTCAGAACATTGCCCTCATTAGGTTCCCCACCAAACTCCAGCCCTGCTGGTTACCTCCCATTTACTCCACTCTTCTCTCCACCTTCCTCACCTTTCTTTGCAAGATGTAAACATTCACACTGTGCTGGATGTTCAAAGCATCTGTGGGATGCTCTTGCTGACTGGTGATGGAAAGGCAAAACAGTCACTGGAATGGGAGAGAACAATGACCAGGGATGTGACTGAAGTATGTACTGGCAAGCACATCCATAAATAAACAGAGCCGGAGTACAGAATTCCGTTCTGCAACTTGTAGCTGCAGGACACAATCTCCTACTCTAACTAGAGACTGTATTGCAAAGAAGCAAAAGGCTTTATCAGCAATCCTGTAGAAATCTTTGCCATTTCAAGCTCAGGTTCTGTCACTCCATCCCTGGCACTTTCTGCTGCTGACTGGTCTTTGCCTAAAGGTGGCCCAACATCTTGCTGCAAGATGGTTTGCCTGGTAAACCAACCAGACTCCAAAAGACATTGAAGTGTTTCCCCCATGGCAACAATTCTCCAAATGTATTTATTCTGGTTTGAACATCATTGAGTCCCATTCATTATAGCCTATGACCAAAGAGCAGCTCTCTGGTTTAATAGGTGATCACTACAAGCCAAGAACAGTCTCTTCCTCACAAACTGCATTTCCCTATGCTCAGATACATCCTCTGTCTTTCCAAAGCCTCCGGTCAGGTCTCCTGCAGGCTTCCTCCATATACCTCAACCAGATGGCATAATACCAAAGGCTTCTACAAGTATCTTGGCTTGGATAGGATGGAGACCCATTTAGTCTAGAACCAAGATATAAAGAATCAGTGTCAGCTGAAGAAAATTTTATAATATCAGTTCATGGTCACAAACAACATCCTCCAGGGTGATGGGCAAGACAAACCAAGCCTTTTATTCAAGTGGCAGCACTGTGCTTCTCATCCATCCAATTCCATGCACTCCTAGATGATAAATACTGTTACACTGTACTTAACCACTACTGAAATAAATACTGACAGATAAGAAAAATAGCCAAGGAACTAGTGGAAAAATGGGAAATTTAAGGGTGACCACTGCAAAAGTAAAAAAAAAAAAATCAGATTTTGCATATAAAAAGAGTACTCTAATTTATCTGAAAGCCTAGTTCTTATCTACGGCACAGTAAAAATGTGAGGCTCAAAGAAAAAATTCTCCACTTTCTGTTTCAACACATTCAGCATGTAGAGAAGCATATTCAGGAAGTTTCTATATTTGAGGATCTTTTTCCATTCAAAAGTTTCTAATTAGTACTATGCCCTATTCTGTGAGTTTTATTTTCAGCACTAGAGCCAGCACACAACACTCAGAATGCCTATCCTTCAACTGGATAAAAATATGTACGTCCACATTCATTCTGTAGCAACAGATCCTTTTTTAACTGCTGGGTGAGGATGTGAAGCTGGATTGACCAAACACCAGAAGCTCAGAATCTGTTCTTCTATTTCTATTTTATAACAGAAGAATTTTTAACTAGCGACTGTCATTGAGTGCTGACATGGTGTAACAGTTGGGTCTGCTGCAAGTCCTAAAAGCACAGATACTTTGAAACTCAAAAGCAGGGAGGGTTTGTAGTACCAGTCCCTTGATACAAGCCCTACTCCTTGTGCTACATGTAAGCCCCTCTGCCTGCCCTCCAAGGCTAAGGGGGCTCTAGTCAACACTAGTTTTACAGCAGCTGCATACAGTTTGCATAACTACTTGTCTTCTGTCTTTGTTCTAAGACAGTCTGCCCCAAATCTGATATGTAATTTTCAGTGTTGGGTTAGGACACCACAGAGCCGCCTGCGCACTTCCTCTGTACCCCACCAGAGTATTGCCTCGAGTCTTTTTCCAGCCTGAGGATAAGGGACATTTTGCTCAGTCATTCCACTCTGAAAACTTGCCTTCCCACATTCACACTCAGCAAAGAGCCCCTAAAAACTTACATCTACTCAAAAGGAAGATGCAACCAACCCACAAAGTCATCTGAATTTGGATAAACTAACTTCTCATCCTTTCCTTTGCAGAAGTTCAACCTCCAAGACAGCAGCAATTCTTCACCATCACGTGGAATTAAGGACAGTTATGTCTTGCCATGTGCATGGTCTCCTTCCAAGCACACCTGAAGGGCAGCTCCAGTTCTGCTCATGATAACTACTCTCAGGATAGATGAAAGAGATGCCCAGACAAATAGCACAGCTTGTTGGGATTTCCACATCCCATACATCAACCAAGATGGGCTCCAATTGCTTTTACTAATACCCCACCACTCAGCTTTATGAACCTAGCTATTTAGTATAAGACTTTTTCCTGACTCCTGAAAATCTGTCAGCAGGCTTACATTTGCATTCAACATTAACAAAGGAAGAGCTGAAGGTAGAAAAAAAACCTTGGGGGTGGGAAAAGCTGGAGGGAGGTGTAATAAAATGAAGTCAAATGAAAATAAAACAAAGGAGGAACACAGTACAGAGCAGAAAAATCAAAAGACAAAATAAAAGATTAAGGAGTGCAGGTAAAGATAAAAATTCAAAAACTGCTTTAAATGTTGATTCTCTCCCTACTGTTTTTGTTTCATGCAGTATTTTGATGCTAGCATCTAATTATTCTTTGCAGTGTTTTATCTCCCCCATTATAGTATCACCAGATTTTTTTTATTGGCACTTTCCTTATTAATGATTACAACACCTACGTTTAAGGACCTAAATGAGTTCTCTCTTTTCCTGAGCTGCAGAGAGGGGGGTCAGCAGAGAAATGAGAATTATTCTCTTGTATGCAGATGTGTTATACTCAAAATTATTTTTGGCCATTGAAGTAGCTTGCTGAGGCAAAAGAAAGATTCCTCCCTGTTCCTAGCTGTGACCCAGGAAAGGCAAGGAGAGCTCCTACTCTCCCGTTAATCACAACAGGAATTTAACAAATCTTTCAGCTTCAGTCTAAAAGCATTAAGAGTTTCCTTTTAAATACCTGCTCTCAGTTAAACTCAGCTTCCTTCTCAGAATCATACAGCACAGAAACACGTCCACTAACAGAATGTATTTACTTTTCCCTCTCTCTGCCGTGGGTTGGATCCTGATGCTCGCTACAGCAAACTGCTCCACAAAGGCATCCCGAGCACACCCCGGGTCCAGTCTCCGTGTACGCCACCACTCACAGGGCACGTGGGGAGCCTGCACATCCCTGTCCTCGGCAGCCCCACACCGAGACAGCGCGCCTGGAGAGCGACTGGGTGCTGCTGTTCGCTGATGAGCTCCGTCTGGTTGTGTTCCCAGCAGGCCGACGATGCCAGCTGGGGGAAATTAAGCTGTGCTGGGGAAAGGGTGGCTGCCTCCGTCAATGCTACCACTGAGCTTATACAGCAAGAGCTGTCCTCCCCAGGGAGCTGGAGCTTGACCTTTATCTTGGCCACCACTCCAAGGACAGGTGTAGGGCTTTTGGGGGGTAATCATAGAACAACAGAAACCTGGGCTGGCAGGAAACCAAGGAAAACCCAAACAGGGAAGCAATTAAACAAAAAATAAAATTATTATTTACACATCAGGCAGTAAAAGCAAGCCAGGGTGCCGATATCTGCAAATAAACTTTCGTCACAAGGCAGAAATTTTCACATCTATGCAAAGTTGTCCATATGCTTCTGGCTGGCTATTTTTTTTTTTTTTTACGTTGTACTCCTAAATATGTCTGCCATGCACAAGTACATTAATAAAGTTTGATTGTGGTTTTCATACTTTGGCTTCTCAGGTATTACAAGGGCCTTAGTAATTAGAAGAAATTATTAAAGATCCACACAAATATTGTTCAAACAACAGTTTAGTAAGTCACTATATATTTATATTACAGTAAATAAATTTGTCATCAAAGCTTGATGGCAAAGCAGTATAACTTTACATTGGAGAAGCAAACAGACAGACAGCCTTTTGGGGAGACAAAAGCTAAAGCTTTCTTACCATAGAAAATGTTCCATGAATAGGGTTAAATACTTAATGGTTGCTAGCAAAAGATAAGACAAATATTCTTTGTTAATATTTATAGAATCCCATCAGGAACTCTTTTGTCCTAGCATTGTTTCCAAATTTCAGTCCCCTAGTTATATCCATCATTTTTCATGTGATTAAAGGAATCTAAATTTGCTGCCTTGTCTCGTAAAAGAGTAAAAAGTTAGATCTGTATTATTAAAGCCTCTTGGTTAGAGCAGCAAATGTAATATTGATAGTCTATGGTATATAAGTCTAAAAAACCGACTGATCACACACACTCATGACATACAAAATGCACTCATAGGATTCACAACATTATTGTTCAGAAGTTGGGATCCAGCTAAAGAAAGAGATAATTATGTCCTTCCAAAAAGGCAAATAAAATGTTTCATACTGATGAAAGGCAAGAAATAAAAGACTAGAACCACAAGGATGAAAAAAGGCAAAGACTTTGATGATAAGGAAGTGACACAATTGCACTCCCTGTGGCAGGAGACCTTCTACCCCAGGAGTGGACCCTTAAACTCTGCCTTGCACCCAAACAGGGAGCCACAGGGAATAGTTGGAGGCAGCCTTGGCCATCACAGGTGTCCTGGCAAAATCAGAAACATGGTCAGGGTGCAGAGGGAAACTGCTACAGGATATCCAGCCATCAAACTTCATTGATAGTCATCAAATGAGCTGGATGCCTGACAGTGGGCATAGTGGGGGGTCTATGTTGAACTGAGTAAAGATAATGCCAAGCGTAGACATGAAGGGTGAGGAGGACACTGTCCCTGTCAGACACGTCCAGAGAGGGTTCACCTGGCTGTGCATGCAGTCGCATCATCATCCCCCAGTGGGACACACCTGAGATACACACCCAGCCCTCCTCATGGCCAGCATGGTGTGATGGGTGGGTGTCCTTTCCCCTGCCTGTAAAATGGGAACCCTGATAGCTTCTGTTATTTTGAGTGACAAAAATACACACACGCATATATACATAAATTTATATAAAATATATGTATATATATCTCTAGACAAAAGACATATCTGCATCTACCACAGACAGAGCATTCATTGGCACTGTTAACTAACACCAATATTAGAACCTAAGTGAGCAAATCCCTGACACAGAGCAAGCACCTGTCCACCAAGGTGTCTGCTGCTCTGCTGAGCCTGGTGCCTCCACAGCAGCCCCTCCACTAAGAGCAACCAGACCCTCTAGAGCAGCCTACACCTCCAGCCTGGGCTGGGCCACCTGACAACACTGTCTGGGGATCTTTATGCCAGAAAAATAGAACAAAAACTATGTTTATTTTTTCACCTTAGAAAACCAAGACTCAGTGTTGAATTTCTCACAGCCTATTAAAAAGAGAGTTTTTTAACAAAACAGGCAAAAGCCAAGTCCACATTGATCCAATTTTTTTTTCTTTACCCAGAACTTCTTAACAGCTTTAGAAAAATAGATAATTATTGCAGTTAATTTCAGCAAAACAGTTCAAACTCATCAGGGCTGCACAAGTATAATTTACTACTCCTTCTGACTTATTGTTTTGACTAGATGTAGATTGATGATTAAAGTGATAAACAGTAACATTTTTATAAAATGGCTGACTCTGCCAATGGCAACTGAATAAGAAACATGCTGAAATAGCTGTGCTGTTATTGTGATTGTACTCAAGGCTGTCAACAAAGAATATAAGTATTTGACAAGGTGTTATCTAATTGTGTTTTTAAAAGCCACGATACATACATCTTTTAATGTGTCACTTTAAGCTGCAAGAGAATTTCTTTTATTAAAAAGTACAAAGGGAAAATGAATGCCTTGCATTTTCTTGTTTCTTTTTCCCAAGCTCTGCCCTTTTGCCGTCATTCGACAGAATATATTTGCTCTTTAGTCAAATTGGCTTTTATTTAAATGGTAGCCCAAAATAGCACAGCAACATTAGGTGTATAAGAAGAAAGAACAGTGTGTCCCACAGACAATTTTTATCTCAGCCCTGGTGGGAATTAACTGATCGAAACAGAAGGCTAAGAATAAAATCCTTTTGACTCTTGGAGTTAGTGAAACAGCATTTTGGAGCAAGGAAAGGTTTGGGCTTTTGCTTTTTTTTTGTTTGTTTGTTTGTTTGTTTTGTTTTCTGTTAAGAGGGATAACCAGGAAAAGTATCTTGACATACTATCTTCAGAGCTGTCTGTAGTCATGGTTCATACTACACACCTTTCCATTCAAAATGCAGTTATACTCAAAAAGCCCCTCTGAGCCAGGGAAGGGGTATCAGGCATGCTGACTCCAGAAGTATAGAGGGGAATCTCCTTCTCCAAACCATCTCAGCCCACTGCCCCTTTTTCTGCTTGTAAGCAAAAACCAGAAGACTTCAAGAAAATAAGGAGTTTGCTTGTATATTAGAAGAAGGAATCTCTGGGACAACTGGGGGAGCACAAGCAGGAGGGGGCACTGGTGTGAGGGCTCTGCTGCTCCCCTGCAGAGAGAGACAGCTGGCCAGAAAGGAGGGAGTTAAAATGGACACAGAGGGAATTAAATAAAGATGCTAGACAAAAAGGAAACTCTTACTTATGTGTTCTTGCCTTGTAGCATGACAATAGCATTGTGAAATGCTGCAAGGCCTGAAGAGAGACAGGGAACTTAACTCTTTGGAACCCTCTTAGTGTGGGGAGGAGAGGAGGAAGAGACATAGTCTGATGGTCTTTTTGAGCACCTCTCTGAGCCTGGGGAAGACATAGCACCAAAACTCTGTCCTTTCCAGCTAGGTAGGTACATAACACAAGTGAGGAGGTGGGCCCGTTTGTTCTGGGAAGTCCTAATGTTCCTGCAGCACCATGACTCCAAAAGCATTCTCCATTGGACATCAGACTGAGAAGGCAAATACCCCAGTCAAACCCCTTATCTTCACCAGAAACCAGAATCACTCCAGCTTTCCACTAGCATTTGCCTAAATGTGGACTACACATGAAGAAGGGAAAACTTTGTAACGAGGGCATGGCAGGTGTTTGGCACTTGCTTAAAAACATGGTGTATTTTAAGGTAAACAGCTGAGGGTGTGGTAGAGCAGTGTGCTAATGCAAAACACAGGCTCCCAAATTGCACTGAGATCTACCAATGTCATTCGCACACCGATCCCAGCAGCACCACTGAAATATAGAGGTCAGCTTTGTCTATTATGGGACAGCAACTTCTAATTTTTAATCTCAGTGGTATTTTAATCATGGGATAGAAGTTAAAGGAAGAAAAAATTCTTTATAATGAAAGACACAGAGAGGTACCATCTGACCTGATTCTGCAAGAGAAGGTTCTTCATCCTGGCCTCGGCCTGAGAGTCACACGTTTGTTTGTATTTGAAGCCATATTCAACAAAAGTTGTTGGGAAGGTCAGAGGCCATTGTCAGAGGCTCTGAATGTCTTTGTTACCATCTGATGGCCTGAGTTCACAGCACTTCTATAGATTGTGCTTTGATGTTAATTTTAAAACTGCCTCAGTATCAAATTGTTGGGCTTTTCAAAGGGAACTGAAAAACACTGTAATGATAATGACTGAGTGGCTTCTAGTTTTTGTGCTTAGAGATGTAGAATAAGAGAGACAAATGGTGTAAAATCCTGCATATCCTTCTGCATACAATCAGGAAGGTACAGGTCATGGATCCACAGCAGCCACAGAAAATAACTGAATAAGAGAAATAACTGAAAAAACCCTTATTGTTAGTATAGGATGTCCTGTCTAAATGAGGATCACAACAGTCAGAACGCTCTCTAGCCAGTTTAAAAGTCAAAAAATTTCCAGTTCAAAATCCTGACCTTTATGTAAATGAACCAGGACCAAAAAAACCCCAACCTTGCCGCTCAGAGCAGTGAGATGAGTTCAAGGACTGGGTGGGGCTTGTTGCCGGGTGCTCAGAGACCGCCCCCTCCAACCTCGGTGATGGTGGTGGTATTGCCCTGATCCCAGGGGCTTAAACAGTGCTTCCCATCGGAAGAAAACTGTTGGATGCCATGTCTCACTGCTCAGAAACTGAAGAAGTGCTGACCTGTGGACGTGCTGGTAATTTCTAAATAGCAGATGAAGTTGGGTTCTCTCAAACATCCTGTGACAGTCTTTTCCCTCTCTTACCCATGTATAAGGAAAAAAAAAAGAGATGACACATTCAGCCCCCTCTAAGTAACCAGTGATGCACCTGCTCCTGGAAAGGGCACATCATGCATAAAAATCCACAGTGGCCTTGCAGTGATGATCCACCACATGGACATATAAGAAAATAAAAAATATGTCAACCATTGTAAAGGAAAAACATATGAAGAATAACTGTGCTTTTATATTTTCAACCATAAAAATTGAAAGTGATGTAGAACTAGCTACTACATGGGCCTGGGTCCATTCTTCACAGCTGGATTATCAAGTGTGTTCATAATGAGAAAAAACAGTTCCCTGTGAGATTTTAATTTTTAATAACATTTTGGCTTTAGTTCTCTTTCAGGTGCTGCTATGCCCTTTAGTAGCTGGCTCCAAATATGTTATACTGCTACAAGAGGTTTTACCACCCTTTACATGAGCTAGAAGTATGAGAAGTTACCTGAAGGCAAAGATAAAAGATAATTAGTTAACTTAATCTGAAGCAGAACTTCTGACTCATTGGGAGTGTGGTCCCAAGGAATGATCCTCATAAGTTACTGCAGAGAAAGAGTTTTATATTCAAATGGATGAAATTATGAAGGAATGTACATATTGGAGTCAGACCCAGAATTACTTTTATCATCTTTCATATTTTCTTTTTTCTTTCAAATTAACTGTAATTCAAAGGTGCTGTATTTTGCCATGATTTACAAGATGCAGCCAACATTTTGTGATACTTGTGGGAATTTCAAAACTTCCTAGATTTTATCTGTATTTCAGAGTGAATCCTGTGAATCTGGAACTCCTTTGGAAAAGAAGAAAAAGACAGTCATAGACTCCTGCATTAATTATGATATTTTTAGTTATTTAGCTAGATTTAGGAAAAATAAAGTCAACATACTGTAAATAAATTCTAAAATCCCTAGCTTTGTGGTTTCTCAAACTAAGTCTCAGTGGAAGAGCTTCAAAAGCCACATAATTTCTATTACAAAAACAGTAAAACAAAGATTTGGGCTGTCTTTTGGAATCCTTCAATCGCTATATAGCAATGCTACTGTTGTCTAAAATAGAAAAAAATGTGTTTACAAGTGTGTCAGTAGGAAGGGGGCTATCTTGGGGGCATTTCAGCATACAAAGACCTGGTCAGTATCAGAGTAGTGTAACAGCTTAAAAATCCTTCTTCACTACCCACAGAGGTGGAATGAGGAATAATGGTTAGAAATCATCGCTTCATCTTATGGTCAAACAATTCCAGAGTTATGCAGACAATTAATAAGCAGTCAGCAGAGTCTGCAACTGGTGATTATATGAACAAAGGGGTTTGCTTTTGCATTATTTCTCAGGGCCTGGTACAATATGCTGGAGTTTTTACTCGATTGCTCATTATCGTACTGATTTCATGAGATCTTGTTTTAACTAAGACACTGTCAAAGTACTTTGTTATACTGTCTGTACAATTTTTTTACTGAAGTCAGGAGGATTAGATACAAAATATGATCTGGCATGGCATTCTGTGATGAGAATATTCTTTCATTTGAAAAGGTTCCTTTATTTTTATAATCTGAGCAGCTAGCAACAGTGAGATAGGGGTGTTCTTTGCAAGTATCTACTCATCCAAGGGCTCCCACACAACAAATTTACATTTAGGAATTTTGTGTTCTCCAGAAAATTCTGGAGGGAGGGACATGATGTGCATGGAGCTGGGACCCTGAGCACTGAGGCTACTCTAACAGGCAAAGCTGATGGTCCAGCATCTGGCCTTGAGGCGGTACATCCCACCAAAACAGTGCCATGAAGGAAAGGAGGATAGGAGGGAAAAGTAACTCTGAAGTCATCCTAGGTATCCTGCTGCTTCTCTGCTGTGGCCAAATTATTTTAAAAAGTCACTGTAGTGAGCAATGGTATTCCTCTGTCAATGATGACCAATAACACTCAGGCTAAAGAGAAGAAAAGACAGAGTTGAAGATGCTCTGCCTTATCTGGGTGAGGACCTGGTTAGGCAGTAACCACAGTTACAGGCTGAAGCCCTGAGAAGGTTTGCTCCTGCACTTTCGGAGGAAAAGCACCATAGTTTGATAAGGCACAACAATCTCAGCATGGTCTCCTTAGTAGTAGGACTATTGATTTCCAAACTGAATTTACCCACATACAAAAAATTTTTGTGACCAGAGAGACTGCTAAGCTGACCAGTCACCACAGAACATCTAGCACAGACCAGCCACACAACTGGAGTGAAAGCAAAGTCCTCATGCAGAGATCTAGCCTGAATAGGTGTTTCAGGAGCACCAGGACTCATAAATAAAAAATAATAGAAATAAATGTAAAAATAATTAACAAAGTGTCATTCCTCCAAGGGTATAGTGCAGCCATATCATCTCTTATGAAAACATTGCATGTCTTCCAGAGATGCATTAAAAGGGATGAGGACCATATTGTAGGATAACCACCATATGCCATTCACCCTTTGTTCTGGCTTTTTTTTTTTTTTTTCTTTTTTGTTAGGCTTGTTACAACTTTCCCTTGGAAGAGTGCCAATGTCAGAAGTATATACATTATCCCTTCTTTTGGCTTCTAGAGATCTGAGATAATCTCTCATATGCAGTATGGGAAGAAGTGTCCAGTTGGGTAATACAGTCGCACTTCTGCTACTCAGCCTTGGGAGTATCTAATACCTCTTAATCCAAAGTGGAATTTTTTTTTTTTTGAGCCAAATGTATTAGGACCAGTAACTCAAATCTTTAGGCTAGTGGACAGTTACCTTATTTCCATGTTCACAGCAGAGCTCTTCAGGTGATAGAACTGTTCTTACTTTGTATATATTAGTGGTGATAGTGTGCTGATGTCTATTTTTTTTAAGAAATGCTTTTTTCCTGTTGCTTTGGTAGCCTCAATACTTTCCTTTTATTACCAGTATATTACTGATTTATTGCAATGTGGGGCCAGCAAATAAGATTGCCAAAATGAGTATGCACTTGTTATAACCCACTCAAAAAAAATAAGAAGGATTTTAAAAGAAAACAAATTCAAGTCAGTTTTAATTTTGACACTGATTGATGTTGATATTTCTGACCAGTTTTATGTTGCACAGATTTTGAACAATATCCTCCTCTGATCTTCAGTGCTGTAGTTATAAATACTTGATAGCATTTTCATAAAAGGATCTTTTTACAATATGCTTAATGAGAGCTTCTGCTGCAGATATACAAGTAGAAAGAAACTCAGCCTAATATGGTGATAGTCAGATACTCAATAAGTGGCATGTGTTCTTAAAAACCTCTAACAAAAAAACTTTCAATTATTATACCTGTGTCTTTCACCGTCACTTTACTGTATCAATTATTCATGTAACATCTAGCTTAAAAATGTTATATTTAGTGATCACTAAAAATTCTCTTAACAGCTGATATGACCACAAAATGATCCTTCATCACCTGTCTGTAATGATGAATCTGTCACAAACTGGGAAGAAAAAAGTTGAGTTTTTTTCTCTTGGTTTAAAAAAACCTAAACCACAAAGTTACTTGTGATTATGCAACATTTGCTTTCCATTTCCACAGCCAGTTAGGGTTCACAAACATGAAAATCCATTATGGAATGGTACATAAAGTGTGACCGATTCTTGTTCAGTCAATTAGTGAGCGAAGTCTGAATATGATGTTTATCTGATAATGTGTATCTTTAGTACAGACATCAGTAAAGGTGTCACTAACAAAGAATAGGGTTTAACATTTTGGGAGCAACTGGTTCAACAAATTGCACTTTTGCTGATTATGCATTCACACAAAGCACACAGCATTCTCTTTCCTGTTTGTAATAAAAATCTAATGACTATATATGGAAGAATATAAGCAAGTGACAGAAATTAAAGTTAACACTAAAAATCACATTTTTAGAGCTTTGTTTCTATTCATGAAGCTTGTTATTAATGTAGGACTTTTCAAAAAACACTGTGTGGTCTCTTTGTTTGTACTAAGACACATATTAAATGTGGACATATTATTCTTCTGAAAACAATGCTATTTTTATTTTACAAGAATTACTTCAATTGACTTCCATATAGAAATTATCTCACACATCTGTACTCTGATTATGATATTTAGCACAAGGGTCATGAATAATAAAATTACCAAATATACTTATTGCCATCTATAAATAAAGGTTATCATACTTGAGGTTTTGTTTTGGAGTAGTGGAACAAGTAGGGTTAGTTGCAAGACAATAGTGCTTTAATTTTACTATGAAAATAAATACTTAAATTTATAAATATTCAAATGATTTCCAGGGTGCAGTGAGCCTAAATTAATACTTTCAAAGTGAATGCAACAGCATAACTGCAGAAGTTCACATTATTTCAGAAAGTTCACAGATCTGCAATGTATCTATAATTGTTAGAGTCCTTTTTCAGCATGGATCCCATTGTACCCCGTGGTAAAACTCCAGCACATGTCTGAGGGGGATAGAAAACCAATACTTTGTAATGACTATGACAATGAGAAATATTCTTCAGCTAATTGCAATTTTTTACAATTGGTATTTATGCACAGTATAATTGGGAGAGTCTCCTATTTTTCAGCTGATTTTATGCCTGACTGCAGCAGGAGCTTCTACATATGCTGCCTGCAAGGCCCCACAGCCCAGCTGTGGTTAAAGGTGCCTAAAAAAGCTTGTAGGTGGTGGTATGGACACAGAAAAAGTGTCATCGCGAGAAGCAAAAAGACTATGGAAGTTAAAGAAAATACAGATCACTATTTTAAAACAAAATCTTACTAAGAATCATACCTGGAAAAGAACAAGAGGAGAGAAAAAATTCTTGCCTACCCAATGCCTTTCCATGGAGGATGACAGAGCACTGAAAAAGGCTTCCTAAGGAAATCATGGGCTCTCCCTCTCGGGAGACATTCAAATCCACCTGGACAAATTACAATGTAACCTGCTCCAGGTGACCTTGCCTTGGAAGGGGGGGTTGGACCGAATGATCCCCAGAGATCCCTTCCAACCCTGTCTATTCTGTAATTCCATGATTCTTTCTCTGGCCTCCCTAATTCAAACTCTTGAATTGCAAATAGGATCCAGCAAATAGTCATTCCATGTTTCTTGCACAAATTTAAGACTGAATTACCTGTACTTTGCGTGGCCTTTGAAGAGATGATGCAAAATAGTTTAACAGTTTAAAGTTGCTTTTCAGTTTTGTGAGTTTTAATGATGCTTCCTATAGACTCATTCTGACAAGTGTGGACAGATATAAGTGTAACTTCACTGCTTCTTTAAAATCTCTCATAGAAAAGAACCCCTACCCACCCCCCCTCTATAGGCTGCTGTACAGGATCTTACAGAGTATGATCTCACACATTACCATGCACTAAGGATAGGTCCAGGTGCCTGGTTGAGGAGCATCCTGCCCACCCCAAGCAGTGAGAGGAGCTCCATCCCCAGCCCTGCAACCTCTCCTGCTGGGAAAGGAACTTGCCCAGCAAGCATCTGTGTCCCTGGGCATTCAGCTACATGTGTGGATGCTCACTCTGCTAATGGTGAGGTTGCAGCACAGTAATGAGAGGAACAATGTTTGTTTTGATCAGTTTGATAATTCATTTAAAAGTATTGTACCAGAGCCATGGAGACAGAAAGCCACGCCATTGTTACACGCTGGCACCGTCTCGTTATGTGAAGTAATTGAAACCTGTGGGAACAATATATGATTTAAAGCAGACAGTAAGGTTCTTTTCTTAAACAACAATAGCATTGTTTTTCTATGATCCTGATCTTGCTCATGGGAGCAAACTTCTCTAGGCAAGGAGTTAGCGACATTTTCTGTTGCTGATTTTTACTGACCACTGATGACTTTTCAGGAAGGCTGTAGAATTTGGCCCTCTTTCAGTAAAAATATCTTCAGTGGGATGTTTATGATTTGCATATCTGCACACACACACATGCCCACATGGGTTTCAAAATGTTCCATGCATGTTTAAGAGCAATAGCTAAATTGACAGTAAGAGATGTGCCCTGAATTACATTGTAGGGTGGCTGTGTGTTTCTCTAGTGGGGCTTGATGTTTGCTGGGTTAGAGGGACACTGAAAACATTACTCTCTGCTTTGTGTTAGGTTTATGTCCTAAGTCATCAAATAACTAGAAAAACTGGAAGTTCATTTTAGTATTACATACCCCAGAGGTGCTCAGTAGGTACCGAGGAATTTCTTTGCCATAATTAAGAGGTTTGCAGACCAGATGAACAAATGACAACCGATTTTGATTTACTTGGAAAAATGAGTCATATCACTTACTATTAACTATTAAAGTAAATTTAAACCTTTTGAGAATAGATCTAACACTGCAATGCTTTGAAGGTTTGATATGTCTTGTAATCCAGAGATTATTAAAGTTAATTTCTCTGCTGAGATCCTACTTTCAGTAAAAAATGCATGCACACTAAAATGGTGTTGGTTTTTTTGTTTGTCTCCCTCTTTTTTTATAACAAAGATGTACTTTAATTGGTTTTCTATTTATACTGCACTCAATGAAGGTATGGAGGCTGCAAGTGGGAGAAACCTTCCACAATTCTGGCTTGCAAAGCATACAGAATAGCACACCATTCATCCACAAGTACACCCAAACCTTTCATTTGAGTTGGGTTGTGCTTGTGGGTGCGTGGAGTTCTTTTCTCTCTATTTGTTCTCCATGTATAATTTAGACTACATTTTGCTTCAGAGACCCTTAACGGATAAGAAAAAGAAGGCAATAACAATATGTTGATTTATATCACCGTGAAACATTTTTCCCCCATACTTCAAAGTAATTTTAATTGAATTTAATCCTCTTGACTTTCATTTACTTATAAATGAGTTTTAGTTGTAATGTTAGAATGAAACAGAATTTAGCAGTTAACAGGTTTTTAGTGTTTTTGATTATAGATTATTATATAATCTTTCTTGGGTTGGAAAATACTGAATGCTAAATAGTGTCCTACATTAGATCATTTTAAAACCTTCTGCTCTTCTACAAGTAGGAGAAGGCATACCAATTTACGTTAGTACAGTTCATTTAAGGAGGTAAAAATGTTTGAGAAAATGATTAAGAGTACTGCAAATCATTTACGAGTTTATGTCCATGATCAAGAATATATCTAAGCAGAAAATTTAAAAAAAAATCAAAACAAACAATAATATCTTCCAAAGGAACTACGCCATGTATAATCCCATCAGTTGTGTGCTTGCATTTATCATTTTTTAGCTCTTCATTCATAGATCATAGGACACTAAGAGCCCAATTCATTAAAAATTGAATACTCTATTTAAGCTGGATGTTCTTATACTTGGAAAAAAAAGCATGGAACCGTTTTTTTCTCTGAAAAGTCACATTTTGCTATTCAATATACCCTTGTTTCTCTCAGCTTCTAACTGGACAGCACTCCTCAGTTAATTGCTACACAACTTTAGAGCTTCATAATTGAATGCATAGAAGAAATTTCAAATGAAAAAAATGTCTGCTATGTTCTTTGAAAATTACAGAATAATTCCCACCTGCTTGTAACCTGCATGCACACATGTATCTGCTCCTGCTGTCCCAGCTTTAAAACTCAGTTTAGCAGTCATGACATACTTCAGTTTATCTTGAAGCCTATCAGTCAGCCCCCTAATCAGTTACATTGCACTGACATTATTGGGTGCTGTATTTGCAATTCCTACAGGATTTTCCTATACCTGTTTATGCACATCTCTCCTGCACATCCAGATCACTCATTAGAAAAAGCACAGGTTCACAGAACAACTTCCAAATCCCAAGCAGCCGTGACACAGCCTGGGACTCTCAGCAGTGTCAACTTTGAAGATGATGCTTTGAAACAAGAAGTTTGGAAGCACCAGATGATCTAGTCTGCTAATGAAGGAGATCATCATAATGAGGATCTAGTCTGCTAATGAATAAGGTAGGTGTGCTGAATGGGCAGGAGCAGCAAACAAGCATTTTCTGGTTTTCTGGAGATGGGGATGTCTTTGAAGCATTTAGCAGGAGACTTTTCTGCTCTCTGGAAGAAATATGGTCAGATATATGATATACAAACAACACTGTACCTATTGTTTCAAAATATTCCTGCATTCCCTAAGGATGTTAGCTACTAATATTCAGATATATGCCTTACATAGTTACAAATCTAATTTTGGTATTAGTTTTCAAGTTAGCACATCTATATTTACATTGCTTACTGGGGTCTTCTGATCCTGTTACCACTACACACAATCCTAAATTGGAAATATATACACAGACTTGTTTTCCTCATTGGAGTAGAAAGCAGAGATGTTCCTTCCCCTCTATAATACATGATGCAAAAAAATTCCATACTTGAGACAACTAGGAAAGTGCAAACAACTCCTCTCCCATAACGTACATATTGTTCATGTAGCAACTGTTTGTTTTTCTGACACAAAAATCACTTATTCAGTAAGTTGTTATTGAAATGTATTTATGCTTATCGAGATAACATGGTAACTCCACTCATAACATCTGAAACCCTTCTGCCTATTAGAGAATTTCAGAACTTTATTCATGTGTACTCTGCAGACATAGCACCTTTACTGACCCTGTTAATGCACCTACTGCCAGCTAAGATTACACAATATAAGGAGTTACGTTTTCCAGGGGAAAGCCTATTAAAGCCCAAAGAAATTGCCTGTCTGCATTTGCATCCACTTTTATGGAAGAGCACAAGATGGAAAACACAGACTTCGGGCAGATGCAGAAGTACAGTTATTAAAAGTGTACATATTGCAAGCACCATACCATGCTTTCAGTCCTGTAACCATGGTATGCTGCTATACAATAACATCCTATTTTCTATTCAAAGTAATCACTGATGGGGGCAAATCCTGAACTTTTAATGGTGCCCACTGTGGGCAGCACAAAGCTCTAAATGAGAAATTAAAAAGAAAAAAAAAGACCTGGTTCTAAGAGACGTATCTGTCTATAGACTTTGCTTAAGAAAATTAAATGGGGCAAATAAAGTACTTAAACATGAAGTTTGGAAGAAATTCAGATTAAATGCCTTGTCCTAAATAATGTGTGGTTTGAAGTTTTTCTTCAAAGGAACAACTTCTTACTAATTTCACATACTATCATCATGAGTGGAGGAAGTTCTCCTCCATCAGCTGCATCCACCTATATCTGACAGACAGATCCTGGTTTCCTGCAGGAGAAGATGTCTTCAGGACAATCAGACACACAAAGAAAGAAAAGGTGGATTGGAATAAAGTCACAGGGTCTCCTTGTGAGTATGGCTCTTCAGAAGGTGAAAGAAATGGTTAAGGAAAGTTCCCTGCAAGAGAGGTTTTCAAAGTTTTGCTGTCAGTATTTTTCCACTTCTCCTGGCTGACATACAGTAGTGGCTCAGCCTGCTCAATGCCATAGCATGCCTTGAACATACCCTAATCCTTTCAAGTACTGTCAGTACCAGCTATGGATTCATTAAGTACAAGATGGGGTAAAGAAACAAAGCAATCTGGTTTTCTTCTTTTCTTTTTTGTTCAAGTTTTTTCCTAGGAGTACACTGGAATTGGAAGTGGCCCCTTTTTCTTGTACATATAAATGCTCATTACTAATTATCACAGTTGAGACTGTGACCTGAGAACTGAACTGCAGAAAGAGCTGCAATCTCCACTCCTTTTCTCCAAGGTTGTGCCAGTGATCCTGGAAGTGGGAAAGGCACAGTTTAGCATTTGTCAGGCAGAGTGAGCAAAGTATTTCAAGCTTTATTTTATACAAATTTTGCTCTTCAGTTTCTCAGGTCAGTTCCAGAAGTTGGGTGTTACTGTAGGTCAAAATCAGAAATTGTGATCAAAGAAGACATGCATGATTGTCTCTACAGAGGGAACAGGTGTGTTGGGGAAGGCAGGTACCACAAAGGCAGCATCACTTCCCACAACCCTGGGGAGAACCTGCCCCAAAAAGCCTACTCCAGTTGGAAGAAGAGGCTCTGTTTGGCATCCTTTGGAGGCACCATGGCTTCCAGAGATGCAGCCACCCCAAAAGGGCAGAAATTACTCTGCTGTGAGGGATCATTCCCAATTTTGGGTGCCAGTGGGCAATGCAGTAGTGAACCCCTCTGGGACACCCACCTGCCCACCCCCTCCTCTGGCAGTGGGGCTGGCTGTGGTGGCTGCCTGCTTTAAAGCCTTTTGGCACTTCGTAAAGCAGCCCTTAGCAGGCCACAAAGTTTACTCATTTCCATATGAGTTGTAAACGGCAGGATGGGGAAGTCTGTGCTTTACAGAGCACAGGAGGAAAGGGTTCACGTACTTTTTCAGAAGGACACAGCTAAAAGGGGAGAGTGGGTCTCCTCTGCAGATACAGCTCCGTGGTGGATTGAGAAAAAGGAGATGTGAAACCTGGCCAGCACCAAACTTCATCCACAGCAAACCAGGTGAAGCAGATGATAAACTAGCTGATTCCATCTATATACAGCGATAGGTTAGACTGACTGTACCTCCTACATTCAGTAATCTATGGATATATGCCATTAATAAAATCATTAATACCAATTATTATTATAAATAACAAATGAAAGAACCTCCACAAACACTGACACTAAAACATAATGCAGAAAACATGATGCAACTGACCAGAGGAAGGTCAGAACACCAGCAATTACAGATTGGTTAGACAAAACACTTTTATCCAATGATTTGTATTTTTTTATGAATCCACCAAATTCACTTCTAGTTGTGTGTTAAATGAGGATAAGATTATTATTACTATGGAAAGACAAAGAGTTTTGTTCAATAATGTCTCAGCACACAGAATACAGCTCAGAATAAAGAACTGAGAATGTCTGGTGTTGTACAATACTGTAGTAAAAATATGATTGAAGAGCGGCTGGGAAAATTTCAATGCTAAATGGGTTACCAGTGTAATGCAGGAATATCAGCATATGGTATTCCATATTCTCGACCCATGTAAGAGTTTCCTGTTCTATAGCTGTTGATACCCACAGACCTCAGACTGGGTTTTTACTCTTTTACATCACCATAAACATGAAACATATTATAACTAAAATGTGAGAACCACCTGCATCTGACTTTATCATATGTTATGCTAATATACCATGTTAATGAGCTATACTAGGAATATTGAAAATACAATAGCATCTTAATGCAATATTGATAGGACACTGACATTCCTGCTCATTCTGTCTCACTTGCAACAGCGCCTGGCAAATTATAGCTGCAGTTTCATGATCATAAACTTAGAGAAAACATGTTCAGGGTCTGTCAACAATTGAAAATAGTATTCACCATACATTCGTATCTATCTTCCTCATAACATGTTTAATGCACAGTTTTGCAGCACAGTTTGTATTGCATGTGACCAATATATGAAACTCTTTCTGTGTAATGCAAGATCATGTAATAGCTATAGTAAACCAAATGTGCAATAATATTTATATACATCTGCTTCACATATAGGGTAGCAGTCTGCAGTTCATACACACAAGATTCAACCATGTGCATATATAGCACCACAATATTAACTCTTAAAAGGCTTGAAATATCTAAATATCTTTCTTTTTTTTTTTTTT
>VYZS01036592.1:94167-112253 GCA_013400695.1 Neodrepanis coruscans
TTTTTTTTTTTTTTTTTTTTTTTTTTTGGAAGTGGAGTTACATGAAGCTTGCCAGCCCCTCTCACAAGGAATGGGATGGAGAGGCAATCAGTCTTTTAATGTTGCTACATTGAGCACCCAAGTATTTCCACTATTCTGAATCTAATTCTATTAGGATAGGAGGAGCATGATAATATACTTACAAACATACAGCCCTTTTCAGTCATCAGTTTATCAAAGTTCTATTTGATTTATAAATAAAGCACTATGGGAAATTATTCCATAAGATTAGGAAGCAAATTCAGCCTCTGTGTAATTCAACAGACTTTAAAGGATTGCTCTGGAGAAGAATTTGGTGCTCCCAATCTAATGTATTCAAGAAGGAGTTTTGAGAAAAAGCGATTTTTTTAACAAGAGTTTTACAGATGTCTGCTAAAACCTTAATAGAAGCTTTGAGCCAGAGACTCCTATAATTCAACCCCTGAACTTTTGAACAACAATTTTATTTAGAAAGTTGATTTATTCATAAGTAAATAGGATACAGTGTGGATGAAGTACAAGGGATCAGGAGGCAGTTATTAGATTTATAAGTACAAAAGCCTCACTGTTGCAGACAGTGGAGGCTCAGCAGTTACTGTACCTTTCAAAACTAATATGTAACCATATCTGTTTTAAAAGAGTGATTCATATTACTCCGAATGCATGAGAAACTCTTTCTCATCCCCACCACAGGAAACTTGAGTCTGATTTTAATGAGCTTCAATTGGAATGTGGCCTTTGAAAAGTAGTGCATTTGAAAAGATGGAACATTAAATTTTGTAATGATGTAAAACATCTTCAATTTTTGACAGGACAATGGTGCTTATTGTGCTTTATGGGCCCAGTGGTGATTCAAAGGTCACTTTGTATATGACTCCACAGACAGGGGCAGCAGTGAATGAAAATTAGGTTACATGTGATCAGCTTTATTATTAATCAGATGAAAATGGATTTTTAACATTTTTCTAATGAGCAACAGAGAAAGAAGAAAATACCATGAATAAAACTACAAGAAGGAACAGCAAGACCAAAATGCACAATGTGCATAACCAAACTAATGTGTATTAAATCTGAAATCCTTAAATACTGTCTCAAGAAATAAAATGCAGCTGCATATTTTTGTGTCATAAATATATAGAAAACTGCTGAAATACCTACTGTAATTTACTATCTCTGTCCTTTGTTTATAACTAACTAATGAACTGATTTCTTCATACAGTATATTATAGCAGCACTAGATAGCAGTGCTATGGTTAAGTTTGTGTCAGCATTTCCATTATAAATCCTGTTTTTCAGGGGTTTATAACTCAGCTGTGAAAATGCAGCCCAGGCTAAAACTTGGCATACAAGGTCTCTGCTGGGAAGCACATTTATTTTACAAATTTCCCCCAAAATATCTCTTGGAATATTCTGGTATCATATGAACATGAATTATAGAAATACAGCAAAAGTTTACTGGTTTAGAACTCTGCACTTAACTATAGAAATAGGTTTGATTTAAAAAAAAGTCTCGTCCTTTTATAAAATGACAGGCTAACACATCTTTGCTTTTGAAGGAGCAAAAAATTAATATTTTTAAACCTTTGAAATATTGCTTCTGAGGAGAGTACTGTTTTTTCGTACCCTGGAATATTTTCATGCTAAATAAAACACAGTGCTACAGAATTAGATTGTTGAACGTTTACCGTGGGGTCTGCACGCTGTGAGTGAACTTGCATTAAACCTCACATTAATAAAGCGCTTGATCACAAGAAGCCTGTGTGTCTAGCTCTGTGTTTGGCTCAGCCAAATGCCATTTGGCTATCAAAGACATGTTTTGATTAGCAACTAGTGCCAAGAAGCAGGGAGAGGAGTGGCTTGCAGAAACGAGAAATGCTTCTTTTCGCAGTTAATCACCCAAAGAGGAGCAGAAAAAAACACAGAACCGTGATGGCTGAGAAGCAAATCCAAATTCAGCCCCAGTGACAACAAAACATATCACAGGTCCCCATCCTGCCAGTCACTGTGGCTGCTGGGCTCTGCTGTGGAAAGTCATGGCCAGATCTGAAGCTACCTGACCTAGAGCCCCCCAGTTTTTAAGTTTGTAGGAATGCCATCATTAGCATGCCCCAAAGGAATGGTGGAGAAAAAATGTGACAGCCAAGTTACAACAGCAAAAAGCACCGCTCAGCACAAGGGATGGTGTTATATGAGAGGCTGGGAGTAGTTTCTATCTTTCAAACAGATTTACTGGGAAATAAATGGATGAGTGGAGGGGGGGCAGCTGACGGCAGGGTCAGGAGCCCTGCCTGCTCCTTCACAGAGCACACACTCCCAGGCTTGACATGAGGGGAGCAGACATGTCTTCCCGACCCATTTGTGCTGCCCATGCCCATCCTGATCTGAGGTTTTCAACACCATCTTTTTCTGAGAACCCACCATGAGTCCATCCAAGGATGGCTGCTGGATTCCAAACAGAGCTGCTATCCCCACCCACAAAGCATTAGAACATGGAGAAAATGCCATTCAACCATTTTCATGTAGCTTCCTCTGTCCAAAATCTTTTCTCTGTAGGTAAGGTGTAGCCCCAAGCTGAGAAGCCATGTCAGAGGCGCAGCAGAACCCAGGTAGTGAGCTGCTCCAAGCACAAAACCAGCATGCCCCTAAAACCACACCAGCTAAACTGCAGCACACCAGCCATCCTTGGGACACAAAGACCATGACCATGGCATTTCCAGGCATCACAGAGTAGCTCCCTCCCACAACCACTTCTCTCTGATGAATGCCTGAACTGTAGGGAAAGTTCTTGCAGACCCTTCCTATATCCCTGTGCATCTACACAAGATCATCCACAGCCTTAGCCAAAGGCTGCTGAAACAAAACCACTCAAGTTCAGCACAATCATCACTGATATTCCAGTCCCATCTGCCATGGGAAGTACACGAGAGAATAATCACTTAGGCACATTCAGGACTGTTTTCATTAAACAATAAAAGGGAGAGAAGACTGTGAAGAACAGATGTGCTGTAGCTCACACCGAGTTATTGTCACCCCTCCAGAGTGGTGAGCAAGCAGGTCCTTCCCCAGCACCACAAGCCTGTATAAGGCAGACAGATGCTCTACTGCAGCTGCAGAGCCATGCTGCCCACGCAAAAATCAAGTTCCCAGTAGAAGCAGGAACATTTGACCGACTGGTGGCTGAAGAAACAGCAGTTGCCAACAAGAAAGACAGACCAAATGTTATTGACAGCAGAGGGTTGGAGGGGAAACCACAGAAATTCCCTGCATCAATCAGGGCTTCATGGCACTAACATTACCCAATACAAAGCCCAGAGAGGGGCTGCATGAGGCTTTAGCCTCCAATCCCAGCAGGTTTGGAAAGGAAAAGATTTCAACAAGGTCTTTCTGTAGTTCCAGGGTGCTTCTTGCTCTCCTGTAGAGATGGTGCTGTAGCAGAGAGCTGCACTCTGTGTAACCAAGAAAGGGATGAGAGCAGCAGGAGCCAGTGCTCACCTAAGGATGCCTGGCTGCTCCATGAGCACTTCGTTAACCTCCAACCCTTACTCCAGCCACGAGCCAAGCAGCCTTACCCAAACAGACTTTTACATGGGGAATTTTCCTGATGTCTAGTTTATTTCTGGGGGAAGGTACAGGGGTAATTAATTTTCCATGTATTTTATCTCAGTTTGTGATTCTGCTGCTAAGGAGGGCAGGGAGTACTGAAGCCTCTTGGTATGTTTTGAAAGGGAAGAGGGAGGAAGCAATATAAAATATATATATATCTTTGGTTAAATAAGGATGTAAAATGGATCTTTAATTGCTCTGTGGGCCAGTTCCTGATGAGTGTCTATTCCATTGGCAGTGATATCTGAGTATCCCAGGCTGTAATATTAATACGTTTCTTTAAGAAAATACATTGCATTTGCAGTGAAATATAGAGGCTTTGCCATAGTGTTTTTGATTATTAAGCTAAATAGCCATGTAAAATGAGTGTAATATATTGGCACTGATTCCTGCTGTACTGAGGCTCCTTTGTGAAATTAGTTAATTAGTTCTCCCCCATACCAAACTTCGCTTGAATAAATTTGTGGTTAGCAGAAGTATGAAGAATTCTGCCTTTCTTGGCTAATTTTTTCTCTCTTCCCCACTTTACAAAGGAAACTTCCCCCATCTATCGGGGCAGCAGTGTTCGCTTTGGATAAAGATGACTGGCTGAAGAGTAACATTAGCAAAAATTTATTTTGTGTAGCAAAATAGCTGCCCGTACTCTTTCTGAAAGTAACTGTCCATCACAGCATAAGAAGAACCAAGAGATTCTGCACTGTTAGAAACTTGTTAATTCTTCAATAAATTAGCCACCAAAAAAAAAAGTGTTAATTAACTAGTAAAAATGTTTAGGTATTCTGTCAGAAAAAAAAAAACATCTTATGGACTAGAAAAGTGCATGCTGAGCAATATGTAAAAAAATACAGGTTTATAACTCAATTTCTGAGACTTTTACAACAAAGTACAGAGAAAGACAGATGAAATTATGTTCTGACTACATACACTGAATAAGCCCAAAGGGAACCTCTGTATATAGTTATCAGTGGCACTGAAATCTGCTTAGGAAAGCAACAAGTCTTTTGTTCTGTTGACAACAGTTATTACAATTAATTCATTTTGTGATTGGTATTTGCACTGAGTGACAAGGTGTTATTTTACTTCAGTAAAAGTTAAAATGGTAATACCTACATGTGAAATAACACTGAGTTTGCTATCACTCACTCAAGAAAAGAAAAGCCTCTCTTCAGAAATGCCTGCTCAGCCACCACTTCTGTAAACCTGAAGCGTTAGCATCAGGCTTCTCCTGCTCTTATTTCCCTAGATTTGATTTTTTGCTCTTCTAAAAGTTTCTTTTGGAGGAAAAGAACAAAAAAAAAAAAGTTGTTTGCTAAGAGACAGAACAAAGCACAAATGAGCAGAACTAAGGGCCTCCCAAGGCTCAGCTGCATCTCAGGGTGAGATCCTGGATGTACATGCAGGCTGCCTGCCCAGGGTGCCACTGCCGAGGGCAGGACACAGTGTCCCCCGGGCTGAGTCCCAACAGCAGGACTGCAGCAGGACCTGGCACAGCCAGGGGTGGTTCTTGGGGCTGCGGGGTAGGCAGCATCCCCCTTACCGGGGTAGGATAGAGCCCATCCGTGAGCAGTGATCTACGTGCCATGCTGCCTTGGGAGACATAAGAAGGAGCATCCTGCACCCCTGAGGCTGCAGTGCCCTGTGCTGGGGGTGGGGGGGGTGTGCTCTCTAACCCTCTCGACAGCAGGGGACTTGCTGCGGTCCCGCTTCTTGCGGGACACAGGAGGCACTGATCTCCGAGCAGTCCCAGGAGGGAAGAGGAGGGTCTGCTGTCGCTGGAGGCAGGGCGAGGCAGCAGGCAGATGCTGCTGCTGCGTGAGCCGTGGAGCTCAAAGCAAGAGGTACGAGTCAAAGGTCTTCGGGGCCGCTTCCGATGCTGCTGAGACCTGCCCATCCCACCTGCCACAAGGAGAGAGCTGTTCAGAGGGAGAGGGAAATCTGCAGAGCTGCACGGCTCTTCGGGGAAGCTGAGACCCATCGCGAGTACCAACGTCAGACCCAGAGCAGCCACAACTGGAGCGGCCCCCCATGGAATACACATCAGCATACGAGGGGGTCCCTTAGCAGACCCCCAGCTGCCGACTTTTAGCACAAGAAAGACAAAACAAGGAGGAGAGTTAGAAGATATAAATTTTGCCTTTCGTAGCAGGATCCAGCAAACCAAGTTTGCAGCACTAGCAAATGGCAAATAACCCATTAGCTATGGATATTTCAGCACGTCTCTACTTTTATTATAAGTTAGCCTCTCTAAACCATTGACTTAACAGAGAATCATTATAAATCCCCATTTTGAATTTTTTTATTAGCAGTATTTATCACCTTCTCAAAATCAATCCTATATTTTTAAATTAAAACAAATGACTACTTGTACTGCAATCAATATGAGTACATTTCCCTTTTTTAAAAGGAGAAAAAATGGAATACAAAGAAATGTCCTCCTTTGGCTGCATCAATCCAATTTCAATATAATTCAATATTTAATAAATATAATCCTCCATGTCTGTGCAGGGAAACATCATAAAAAATGCAAAAGGTTTCCTGGTCTCAAATAACTTGTATGAAACAAAGTGTTTCCTTATGCCTTCCATAAATACTGCAGTCTTACTGTTTTGTTCTTCCTGCTATTAGGAAGAGTTTGCTCTGATTATGTGTAAGAAAGGTGTTTTGCATATTTCATGATTTAAAATCCAAAATGCTACCTACCATCTCCAAAAAAAATTAACATTTTTATCTCTCTCTATTTCTTTGACTTGTCATTTTTGAAAGGGGAAAAAAGAAAAACCTTATATAATACCTAATTTGTACATCTGTAGTTTCCCTCTGACTTGTGCAGGCACCATATGTTTTTAATTATCATAATAGCCTTAAAGAACCTGTTCAGTGGGAAACACATATGATCCGTTTATTACTGGTTTGTAATTTAAACAGTTTTAACAGAAAAGGTCTGGCTATAAGGGACTGAGAAGCACAAAGGTCTAAAAACCCTGTTATTGACCTCTGAAAGCATGAGTTCAAATCCCACCCACCGAGGTGGGACCTGACTCTCCCGCGTCTGACAGAGGTAATCAGTCGCATGTGAAACGGCTCTTCAGGACCTTAAAAGACATAATCTCCAGTCTCAAATGACTTGACGTTTCAGTCAAAGACTGTCACAATGAATCCGGGCTCTATAAACATTATCAGGCACCCAATCTGTGCTTTCTTCTGCCTGGCAAAAGCTCGAGGAGAGATGGTGCTGTAGAAGAAGCCCCGAGAATGCCAGAAACCCAGAATTTCAGCAATTCTCATGAGTCATTGCCATTTCAAATTCCCAGTTTTGTCCTTTATAAAAACGCAAGACTGGTGAGCATGCCAGTATCCCAGTCATTCAGAGGTAGGAATTAAATTTAACAAGTTCAGTTCACTCCTGATTCTGGACATCTAAACACATAATCAGACTGATAATGTTATTAATTATCATTCAAGTGACAACCTTTGACACTGGCATGCTCCCACAACCTCCCTACTCCAACAACTCAAACAGAAAATCGTTGGCATGAAAACCCAGTCTTATGAACAGAAATTGCAAATAACAGGCACCGAACATACAACGGGGAGTGAGCAAAATCCCCCTTTTCAGAGAGAAAGCAGAGGCTCACACAATGGCTCAGTCACTTTACCCAGTATGATATTCTGCACATCCCCAAACAGATAATTTTCACCCCAAACAAAGATTTGAGAGGAGAAGAGGGTGGGGAAGGGAGCCTGGCTAAAATTACACTGAAGCTGAAAGTCGTTACAGCTCCATCTCGGGAGATGGATGGTGTCCTCATTAGAACGAAGCTTTATTTAGATGGACAGACAGAATCCTTATTAGAACATTAGGCTGAGAAGTTTAAATGTCAGGAAATACAAAATTAGGATTCTGCAAATAAATGCTGACTTGGAGAAAAAAACTTAGAGCTCCCTGTACAGATCCCACTGAAGAAAAATGCAATCACTCAGGAATGGCAACCTTCCATGCCAATAGGATATTCTTGAAAAAATCGGTTTCACAAAAGCCAGGGAAGATCTCTCTTCTTGGGCAAAGGGGTTTCCATCCGTGATGCTATCAGCTCTATTCCTGACAGCAAACTGAGTCCAGAGGGAAGGGAGTGACTCAGGAACTGCCACCTCCCACCATTCATTTTAGGGTTCAAAGAAGGATGTGCTGATGTTGGAAACCCATTTCCAGCTGCATAGACCCCAAAAACTGGGAATCAGCCATTCCTTGCCCCTCCTCATTTCTTTCCCTGTTCCCAGGCTCTCTGCTTTCTCCAGGGAAACTCAGGTATTTTGCAGTGATGGAAACACAGCTTAATAATCTTGAATACAAAAAAGATGGTCATTGTTTTTCATTTTACCTGAAAGCTAATGCATCTTGGGATACCAGACGTGGATGCTCAAAATCCCCTCTGGAGCCTTTCTGGTGATTTGTCGTCTCTTGGTTGCCTTTGGTGCACACCGATGTCTGCCGAGGTAATATGTGAGCTATTGCACACTAAAAGCAGATTTTTGAGAGAGGAAGCACGTGCACACACATACACCCAACACCCACCCAGGCACCCTCCACCCCCTCTTTCTGCACCTTGCTCCAATGCACAGTGGCCTGAGGAGGATCATCTTATTTCCCCAGCTTCCATGGGTTAGGTAGCAAAGGCAAGGCAGGATTTGCTCCTGAGAGAGCAGAGCTTTGCATGGAGTGATCCTTATCCCTCATCCCAGGGTCATGGAAAAGGACTGCGGGGGCTGCTTTGCTGGGACAGACCCAGACAGCTGGTGGGATGGACACATCAATGGAGCAGACATCTCCACCAGCCTCATCCAAGCTCCCTATTCTTCCCAAATGCAGCCATTCTCACGTGGCAGAGGGTCACCCACCTGTATATCGCGGGCCTGTTCCCTTTGTCAGGCTCTAGGCCTCAACACTGAACTTTCTACTTGGGCCAGTAGGGGATGCTTATGGTAGTATATATTCTGCTGGAAAATGTTAAAAAAAATTTGAAAATCTTGCATTTTATCTTCTAAATAATTAGTGATTTTTTTGTCTTTGGATATTAGGGCTTTTTTTTCCAATATGAATCCAATGAAAATTTCGTTTTCCTTTCCCACAGCCTCACCTATAAATCATCAGGATGAAGTTTTTTGGTGAAACAGAAGCGCCCAGTGTTTAGCTTGCAGCATGGGGAGGATGTCAGGGAACACCACAGTTGCAATCGCACCACCATGATTTCTGAGCAGGCCAGCCCTGCCCTCACATAGACAGGTTTGTGTACCTCTCACATCACCTGCTAAGCAAGTGACTCTGCCAGGCCCCAGCAAATGGGGGAGCATCGACGTATCCTGCCAGAATGTATTTCCTTGCCTTTGGAAAGACATACAAGATCCATCCATCCATTCATCCATCTGTTGAATTGATGTCTGCCACCACCAAGTACAGTCAGACCAGGGACCCTTCATGCTTTAGGTCCCAAGCAAAGCATTTCCACCTTGTCCTCTTCTTCTCCCATACACGTATGAACACATTTCTGCCTTAAGAGAAATCTCAGCTCTGGGCCTGAGAAAACTCTTTTCTTTTTATCTTTAAGGATCCTCCTTTCACAGTAAGGATCCTCCAAATTTCCAAAAAGTGGATAACAACAATACCACTGTGATCCCATCTGCACACAGCAATGGCACTGTAATGCATAGAGCATAAACCACCAAATTCCCACAGACAGCATCTGTCTTACTACAAACAATGGACCATTATCTTGTAAATAATTCTGATTAAGCTGCAGCATTTTCCCCAAACAAACAGTAGGGGAGCAGAGGGTGAGGATTTTTCTAGTGGGAGTGCCGGTTTTCTCCTTCCCCAGCACTGACACTCAGTTTTTTATTCAACTGATTGGCCCCCTCCCCTCCTTGATCTGTCCCCCATGGCTTGGTTTTCATCTTCTGACCTTATCCTGCTGTCAATCATTTTGGCAACTAAAGAGGGAGCCCTCATGTTAATGGGATTCCCACCTCTATCCTTTGGGAAAGTTTTTCTGGTTTGTTTTTTTTTTTTCTTTTTCACCCCAATGTACAGTTATATAACAATTAGTGAATACACCAACAAACCCTCCTGTTATTAAACGGTTCTCATGTCAGGAGACAGAAAAATCAGCCACACGACTGGGTGTATATTGGTGCTGGTCAGAGTTTGAGGATGTCTGGTTGTGCTGGTGATCTGTTGCAGTGCATTTGGCATCTGGATGAATGCGGCATGGCAGCAGACTTTGCTGGGCAAAAGCTGTCACCCTGTTCAGAGTCTCAGCAGGGAGAGCAGAGGCCTCAGCTGCTGGCAGTGGGGAATGGGGTGGGGGGCTCTCCACCCCTGCCAGCAGGGTCCCAGCATCCCTAGGAGCAGCACATTGCATTCCTCCACACTCCTGGCAGGCTGAACCATCAGCAAGTTTACCAAGATAATCTGAAAGGATTTAAAATAAAACGAAGCATGCAGACTGGAACAGGCAAAAATGAAACAAGAAACAATTATGGCTAAGGTGGCCTTTCTCCTAAGGTCCCCAAACTGATCTATGTGGCAGCTGTGAACTGAAACGAGCCCCCAGGTTTCATCTTGAACCTGTTAATCTCAATGCATAAACCTTTTCTAATATGTCTCTTTTGATAAATTTCCCATTTCTATATGGCTAAAATGTTGCGGTTTTTTCCTTGCATCCTCTTAACTTGCCTTGTCATATATGTGAGCTGTTTGAGATCAAACACACTTCCTGTCTTGAAGAAAAAAAGTAATATAAAGTAAAGCAGTGAGGACTAATCTAGGATGGGAACTTTGAAAAGCAGGCAACAAAAATTTAATTTCCAAGCCACAAACCCAAGTCACTGCCATTCAATAAAAAACCCACACAACAGCCATTTCAACCACCAGATGGGCAAATGTAAGTGGCTACACTGGGACCTGCTGAGCACCGTGGGGAAGCACTGTAGGAACCAGTCACTGAGCATCACACTGACTGAAAATGGGGAACAAACTGTGGCAGCAAGTGTGGCAGGACCTCAGTCCAACCTAGGACTTGTTCACATGGGCACAGGACACAAGGACCCTCATGCTGGCAATGGGCTGGGGAGTGAGCAGCCCACCAGACACATTGCTGAGCCACTGCCTGCCTTGGGCACCAGTGCCACATGGCTCAACAACAGGGCTGGGGCTCGTGATGGCCAAAACCAGGCATCTCAACCCAGCTGGCACTCTGAAGAGCCCTGAGGTAAAAATTTATAGATTTGGTGAAAAGACATTAAGGCCAGAGCATGACAAAGCTGCAGCAGAGAGCCACAAGCACCAATGCTGAATGCAGGCAAGGGCTAAGACAGGTTTTGATGTTGGGTTCACTGTCTGCCCAGGAAGTCAGGCTCTCCCACACTGCTGGGGCATGGAAGGGATATACGCACCCAACGCGTATTTGCAATGTGTGTTTATTTTCATCAATCAATTTTTATAGCCTATTGTAGTTATATCAGAGAAGGAAGCATTTGTACACTTATATAATGTTCTTCATCTTCAAAGTGCTTTACAAACATTAATTAATTCATTTATCCTCACAGCACTCCTACCAGGGAGATAAGTACTATTATTTTCCATTTCATAATGGAGAATCCAAAGCAGAAAACTTATTTTTTTGCCGTGGCCAGTAAGTGAATCACAGGTAGACCTGCAGGAGGAGTGAGGGTTGCCAGCTACTGAATGAAATCCCCCCCCTCGCCAAATCTCTTTTAAACGACTCATGTTCTGCCAGAGTCATGGCACATATCGGGATATGCCTTGGGTTTTTCCTTCAGTAAGAGATAATTAAGGAACAATTCCCTCTCTGATCCCCAGCATGGCATGCTATTTTCTACCCCACTGTTGCTCTGCAGCTGAACAATGGCTGTTCTATGCAGGGAATGGCGCTACAGACGCCCCGGATCAGAGGAGATCAGCTTAAGAGACTGGCTGGGCCAGCGTCTCGCTCCACAGACAATGGGGCTGGCGAGGCAGCTTGGGTGCAAATGCCGACGTGGGGGTGGCTTCAGGAACACCTGTTTGTAAATGGCAATGCCCTGGGCAGGGGCCTCTGCTAGCTGAAGACACTCACATCCAGCAAACCTACCTAGAAATTTCATGTAGTAGGAAAATTGCTGTAGTTTCCAGTATTTAGTCTCACTTCTCAACTCTATATTCCTTTTACGCTCATGTGGGAGGGATGCACAGTGCTCCTAGTTCACCTCTGTGGTGTTGCTGTAAATAAACCTCTTGCCTGCCTGCTCCTTGCCAGCAAATATGTGGCTGCTTCAGATTGCAATAATAGTTACTTTGAGCTTGGGAGGCTTGATTTCAAAGCATCTCAAAAAACAAAATTGTGACTGGGTCTTCTAAGAAAGTGTTCAAAGAACTTAAAGTAGCATCAGGGAAGACAAACTTGGAAAAAAATCCTAATTTTATAATTTCTGAGAAAGATGAGTTTCACCTGTCACCATCCTTATTTGTGAAGACCTTGGACACTCTGGGTTTTTTTCTCACTAGTTCATGTTTTGGACAATAATAAAAATGCATAAAGCCCCAAACTTTCTAGGTGATTTACTAGCTCAAAAAAGATACATTCTTTAGCAAAGTACGCCATGGTGTATGGAAGAAGATATGACCATGTCTTGCTGGGGAAAGGCTCATACCTAGATGTTTCTTCAGAACAATCAGAACAATTGTTTAGTGATAAACGTTTTTTGCATATGACTCATCAACCCTTGAAAACAAGATTTCTTATATAATACAAGTGCTGACACAGCCTTCACTTGAGTGGTGTGACTGCAGCTGTATAATTACAACTTTAGATTTGATGTTATGGACCTTAGGTTATGCCATTCAGACAAATGCTCCATTGTATTACAGAGATATTTTTTCCTTAGTCATATTGCCCACAGGACAATAAGGACTATAGTCACAGCTCACTGCATAGAAGTTTAGGCATGTAACAGCCAGCGGTATTACACAAAATGAGATTATACCCTATGGGGGTTAAATGGATTCATAATTGCCACTTTTTCTTGTCTTTTTTTTTTCTCTTTGCTCTAAGTTGATACTTTTTTGGAAGTGCTCTCCAAATAAAAGGAAGAACAATCTCACACTGAGTCTGGATAAATGTTACAGTTGTCTCACAAATGCTGTATTATTTCTAGCCCTTCCAAAATAATATAATTGTCCTACTGCTGAACTACAGATTTTTCTCAGTATGACACAGAACACTAAAATGTCAGGTCCTGACTCATGGTGTTTTGGTGGAATAAATAAAAAGTACCAATATGCTATTCAGAACTGACAGCATTAATGAAGATGTGACACCGGGAGCCCTAGTCATGTTTTCCTTTAGTTCCCATTGTGTGCTCAGTGGTGCACCGAAAAATGGGCCACCTGTTATGGGCCACATCCTGGAAACACTTACCATAGACCTGGGTGGTACTAATGGGACCGGAATGGCTGGTTTCTTGTTATCCTATGCTGGCTTTGCCTCAGAAGAATCGCATGTGGGTCTGAGGAGGGAGCCTGTTCTCAGGATGATTATTGCACATTCTTCCCATGGAAAACCAAAACGAGAGTTTAGTGTTATCTGCAAGATTGAAGGCTGTGACTTCATGTAAAGCTGGACAACATTAACCAAGAGAGATCACTCCTGGGCTGTATGCTTCCAGTATTTCTCTACTGGGATAGATGTTACATCCCCATTACTGACTAAGGCTGTATTTCCAGCTACAGGGCTGGACCCAAGTATTTGATTTAGCTCACCCTGGCTGAGCACCCAGACACTAAATACTTACACACTTAATCCACCCATACTACTCATTTTCAACCCAGTGGTATCCATAAAATTTCTGCTGGATTTTAATAATGGCAGAGTAGAAATAGTTCCCACATTCCCAAGATATTTTCTTTGACAGTGGATACAAGTCTAATGCCACCCCTGATATACCTGCCTAACCATTCATGGCACCATCCTAACGCCTTAGAAGCAGGCACTTTTAATCAATATCATTTACAAGGCCAACAGGCAGCTTTGCAGAGTTTGCCTCTCAAAGCATCAAATTGTGGGTCACATAAGTGGTCTTTGGTCTACAAAAAGGTACAACAGTTTCTCGTAGAGTTTTTTTAATGAATTAACAAAATGAGTCAAAACTGCACTAATGGTTAACAGCTTTTTTTTATTAGCAACACTGAGATAAGTTATTGAAGCATTTTAGTATTGTTTTACATTCCATTCAGAAGTGACCTAACTTGTAACTCCATATACATTTAAAGATATAGTTTGACACTTATTCAGAAAGCAACAATTATTAAAACTTACATACCTTCATTACCAGGAAACCTTAATATATTTTCTAATTACTTCCAACAATACTCTATTCCAAAGCACATGATAACCCACTAGAAGTTTACACATTTCACTTCAATCACAGGTTTTAAATTGTGGATGTCAGAGTGCTGTTCATTGAATTTTACTGTCTTTCTTGGTTAATATTGGAAAACCTGGCACAATATATTAAGCTAGAAATATTGCTTAAAGAATATGAAAAAAGATAACTACAGTATTTTTTCCTGCTAAAGCATTACAAAATACAGGACCATTAAAAACTCAAATAGAAATGACAATAAATAACCTTAAAAATGTTAAGAGAATTTTCACTCATACTAAAGTCCATTCCCTAAGCTTGCCAAACACATAAATAACAGAACATGTTCAGGACCTCTATTTTTGTACTAGTATGATGGTTTGTTATATATTGTGGATGTATTGTGTATACATATATTAATGCTTACACTCAAGGTATACATTTTTTTCTTTGCTGAAACAATTAATAAGCCTCAGGTAATTATTTATCCTTTGCACTACAGATATTTAGATAGGTGGGATAAAATCTCAGAAAGTCCAGATATGCAATACTGTGCATTACAATATCATCTCTGCATAAAGATATCCTAAATTCTTTAGATTACAAAGATGAATTTGGTTATTTATTTCTGAAAGCCTGTAACATAAAATTATAATTGCTGTCAAATTAATTGTTTAAAATTGGCCTCATAATAGGTATTAATCGTACACTTAGTTTTGGCTTACAAGAATGTCTAAATTGCTCATGTTTATGAGTAGTTATAGGAAATACTATATCTCAGACACAAGAATGTATATTCTTGCACCAAAACGCAAACCAGAGCATTATCTCACTTTGGAAAGACTTGGAAGCATCTCTGTGCCTCTGCCTAATCCTAAATTATAATTTAAATTTGACCTGGATATGACAAAAACAATAAGAATATATTATTTGGGAGATGAAACTTAGAGAAAAATCATAGAGCTCTAAGCTTACATCGTTATTTTGTCTCTGCAAAGAAAAGAAAAGCCTTTCTGTGCTAGGGATTTGCCTTGGTGTGGCTGGCCACTGATGTCTGAAATCAAGGCGCATACCAAGGCCTCCTTTTGCAAACACAATCCCCCTTTCAGATCTGGTGCTAGGAGGGACTGAATGCCTCCAGTCTCAGTGGGAATAGAAGGTACTCAGCACTTTGCTGTATCAGATATTTTAGGGGTTAATTTCCAGAAACATAAATGGAATCGGAATGTCACACCACAATATGAAAAATGGTAAGAACTAAAAGTTTTCAACGGTAAACAGAATGATGATACCAAACTTATCACCTGGTCAATTTTTAATACAACAAAATACAATCAAATTAAATTACATGAATATAGCAATGAATTTTAAAGTCAAATAAACATAGGACCTGATTCTGCAATCCTTAGTCATATAAGTAGTCCTACTCATTGAGAATGAGGGATGCAAGACTGGGCCCTTGGCTTCTGCTTAGGAAGTCAATGTTGATTCAGACAGTATCTTTTCTAGCCAAAAATATGCAGCAAAAGGAAAGTAACATAAACAAGGCTAAATGTCAACAGTGTTTGCAGACTTACAGACACCATCCATTTGTTTGTACTGAAATGACTAGCGAACCATTTGGCAAATACAATGCTATTCACAGACCGGCCCTTTTATCCAGCAACACAAACTTCACTGGATCACTGGCATTCCCAGTTAATTAAAAAAAGGAAGCAAGCCATATGAGTTTGGTTTGATATTGCCATGCAAATGGCACCGTGACATCCAGAAGTGTGTCTGAAACCCAGGCGGGGGCCGAGGTGCTGATCTCCCATTCAGCAGAACAGTTCATACTCTAAGAGCAGGCCTTGGACCTCCTAACTGAAACTAAGAAACCTCTTCAAAAGCACGATTATGGGGTAAAGAAAAGTCTGCTGTAAAACTTCCATATCATTTCATTCTGCCTTGAAGGAAAAGAATATTCTGGTTACTCCTCCAACTGCAGATCAGGACAAAGAGTTACTTAAGTGCATTACAAGATACTTTAAATGGGCAGGAGTAGTACAGTTTGCTGCAGTAGAATGACCTTCCATCACCCTGTAGCTGTCTTAGAGCTTGGATATATCAGGCCTTTTGCTTTTTAATACGGATTTTATAATTTAAAAGAGCTGCAATAAGGATTCAAGTGAAAGCACCACAAACAATTAAAACCTTTTTTCCATGTTTCGTATGTTGGTAGTAGTTCTGAGAGGGTTAGCATTATGATCTTTTTGGTTTTGACACCTGTGGCAATAAGCAATTTACAATAACTGAATTCACTATTTAAACATTGGGGTAGAGTACTATAATTATGTGACAATAAAGCTGTAATAATCTGCCACAATTGATCTTCCCCTTGCCCACCCCTCTTGTCTGTGCAGCAGTTCCACATTTGGAAGGTATTTCAGAAAGTTACAATGCTGAACATTTTAATAATTCTGTGCAATTCTGAACACTTTCAGCTGCAAAGGAAACTGAAAGTGCTCAGCCCTTTGAAAGATCAGAACTGCAAAGCTGCTCTCATGCATTAGAGGGGCCCTGTCCTGTTTTCATACAGTGAAAGAAGTGATAATGGGGTGGAGCCTGTGCAGGAGAAAACATCACTAATTGCAGAGGAAAGCAAACATGAATGGAAGCAAATTAGATTTATAGAGACAACATGGAACACTTTTGGACATCGTTAAGTGTGGGTTCAATAGCACTAACCCATAAGCAGCCAGCTAACACCCAGGACTATCTCTAGCCAATAGTTCTGTAGCACACCAGCTCTTCCTTGAATGCCTAAGTACTTCCCAAGCAGAAAATGCAAGTAGGGAAATTTTACCACCTTAGTCACAAAGCAGAAAAATTTAAAGAGGAAGACAGAAAGGAAAGGGTCTTGTCATAAAAGGTCTTGTGCATAAATCACATGTAAATTAATGACTTGGAACAGGAGGTAGAACATTATTGCAATACAACTATGTGTATATGAGAAGACAAGCAGAAAAAGAGAAGAGCATAAATGGAAAGGAAAATAGATCTTCCAAAGCTTGAATAAAAAGTAGGTCTAGAACCTTCAAGCTTAACTTCTCAAATTAGCAAGGGCTGTGAAAGCAGAGTACAGGGACACTCAAGACAGCTATCAAGCAGTGGAGCCTTTGCCCTGGGCATCCCCTCCATGCTGAGCTACTGGCTGCCAAGCGGCAAGGANTTCCTCTAGAAATTAAACCCTTTTTGTGCCATGATTTTTACTTAAAAACTGACCCACTATATTAAGGTAAAATCTGCCATCTAAAATGATCCACATGGATTGCTGAAAATCTCAGCTTGTTTTTAGACAGCCAGAAATTTAACTCAATTAGTGTGGCCAGTCAAAGATGCAANAAGACAAGCAGAAAAAGAGAAGAGCATAAATGGAAAGGAAAATAGATCTTCCAAAGCTTGAATAAAAAGTAGGTCTAGAACCTTCAAGCTTAACTTCTCAAATTAGCAAGGGCTGTGAAAGCAGAGTACAGGGACACTCAAGACAGCTATCAAGCAGTGGAGCCTTTGCCCTGGGCATCCCCTCCATGCTGAGCTACTGGCTGCCAAGCGGCAAGGAAAAGCATGGCATCTTCTTAGAAACTGTGTGGTAGCAAAGATTAACAAGATCTACTCCTAGATGCAGTCAGTTGATACTCCAAAACAAAGTGCAGTTCAGGAGTAGCTCAAAAATCATCAATATTCTTTTCTTTCGTTCTTTCCTTATGCTTACTCCTGTTCTGCTGTATAAGGAGAAATATTACAAAATTTTGTGATTTTTCTTAGAAGCATTTTGACATGAAAATTTCTTTATTATGCAGTAATTATGGTTCTTTCCTAATTGTGTCTCTCATCCCTACAGCCGGAAGCATGATAGGAGCATAAATGAATTATATGTACATCATCAATCTCCCTCATTCTGCATATAGGGAAACTGAGGACTGCTTTCCCATGTGTGGTGACTTTCCAAAGCAACAACGTGAGTTAATTTCCTCTAGAAATTAAACCCTTTTTGTGCCATGATTTTT
>VYZS01036594.1:0-10812 GCA_013400695.1 Neodrepanis coruscans
CGGGACGGGACGGGACGGGGCCGCCCCGCCTCCCCCTTAAAGAGCCGCGGCGCCGGGCGGCCCGCAGCGAGCTGGGACCGGCACCGCCCGCACCATGCGCTCCGCCGTCCTCAGCCGCATCCTCCTCCTCCTCCTCCTCCTGCCGCCGCCGCCCGCCACCGCCTACTTCGGGTCAGCACCGCCCGCGGGGACCGGCCCGGCACCGCCTCCGCGCCGGGGACACGGGGGAGCGCGAGTGGCCGTGGGGCAGCTCCGGGTGGCCGTGGGGCAGCGCACGGGCTCTGGGGGGAGACTGCGGAGTGGCCGTGGGGCAGCAGCGGGACACGGGCAGGGGGGACGGACGGTTCATGGGGCAGCGCACGGGCTCTGGGGGCAGGAATGCGGAGTGTCCGTGGGGCAGCTCGGAGTGTCCGTGGGGCAGCGCCGGGGCCCGGGCAGGAATGCGGAGTGTCCGTGGGGCAGCTCGGGGTGCCCGTGGGGTCGCGGAGGGGGCGCGGGGGCTCCGCGGGGCTGCCCAGCCCTCGGACACGTCCCGGCCACTGCAGGGGAAGGTCGGGGGGTCCCGGCGGGGCCGCGCACCTGCAGCGCCCGGAGCATCCCCGCATCCCCCGGGCCGCCCAGACACGCGGGGACCGTCCCAGCGGAGCGGGCGATGCGGGGCAGAGGGGTGAGGAACGGGGTGAAGAAAAGGGGCGCAGTTTGCGGGGTGTCTCAGGAGTCCCCTCCGCACTCCCGGGCAGCCCGGACAGAGGGGACGAGGGGAGGAACAGCCGCGCAAGAGCGGGACGGGGAAACGGGGAGGGAGGTACTGTTTGGTGCGAGCCAGAGGGAGGAAAAGTGGATCATACCCCTGAACTGTGCTCCGGGTCTGCTCAGGAAGCGAATTAGCCCCGGGTAGTGGTTGGCATTGATTCCTCCGTGCAGGCTGCTTCCCTGGGGGGAAGAGGATGGGGTTGGCACAGGGACCCGGGGCTCAGCAGAGAGGGGAGGGTGACCTGAGGGTGCTGCGCGGCTTAAAGCCAGCCCGGGACAGAGGGGTCCGCTGGGGTACAGAGAGGCAGAGCTGCTGCCCCAGCCTGGGATGCTCCAAGATCACTCGGGCACAACTGTGCCTGGGTGCGTGTCCTCCCCCTGTTTCAGTTTGCTTGGGATAAAGGCAAAAATGGGTTTGTAACGGGTTGGGCCAAGGAAGAATTTCCCATGCAGAATGTTCTGTTTTGTTTTGTTTTCTGTGTGAGCTGTTCCTCAGGCAGGTTTTACAAACCTTCTTACAGGAACCAGAGCTATTATTGCATGTAAAGTGAGTGTCGAAGAGACACAAACATTAGTGCCTTCACACACTGCTGTGAGTTATAGAGCACTCACGACAGGTCTGTGCTGCCTTACACACGTGGAGGGTCTTGTTTTCTCTCCACTGATCCTCCCACCAAGTGCTGGGAAGTATCAGTTGGTTGCACTGCTCACCTGCACACGACTGCTGTTCCATTTCTGCTGCAAAGCTTCCTTAGATCGGCTGGATTTTAAATTTATTAATTGTATCATTCAGCCAAACTCACATCTAAGCCCCTGCTGACAGGAGGGCTCCCCTTTCTTGGTCACTCACAGCATGTGCAGGAACCTGCCCTGAGAAGGGGTTGAGTTGCAGTGTTTGGTTTTTCCAGCCACAGGGACATGTGCACATGGTTGTGCCAGTGGAAGTGAATGGATTTGTGCTGCCCTTCCAGACAACAACACAAAGCTGTCACTGACTATTGTTCAAGCTGGGCTCTGTTAAACAACTTGAATGGTTCTTCACCTTGTGTCAATGATCTGCTTGGTGTAAGCTGCTTTCTGGGTGGATGAAACCTGTGTGTGCTGCCTCTTGACAATGCACAGCTCAGGATCTGAGGTTGTAGGTTCACTTTTCAACGTGGGGTTTTTTTTTTCCCTTGAGTGGTTTGACACAGTTTTGTCCTGTGTGTTCTCACCTCTTCTAAAAATCCTAAGAAGAAACTAAAGTCTAAGAACTCAGTGAGTGTTTGGTGGTGATGAACAATGTGATACGTGTGCACTTTCAGACAAAAAATTGAGTTGACTGACTCAAGAGGAACTTGAATATTTTAAAAGTAAATGCCTGGTATGGCTCAGTTCAGGAAAAAAGCAATTTCACACCCAAATTGCTACTGAATTGGAGGGGACTGGAGAGGGAGCCTGGGTCAGTTGTCTACCTCTAGGTGTTTCCAAATATGAGAGACTTAGAGACATGAGCCAGATCTTTGCTTTCCAAACACTTAAGGGAGAAAACCTTTAAAGATGTAAGAAAAAGTGGAGGAGACTTTTGGGTGGCAACTTTCAGAAAGAGGATCTGGGCTCTTTCTGTGTGTGCAGTGGATTTGGCAAAGGTGAAATATTGCTGATTGAAAGAGTGATGAAAATGCCAGGTTTGATTCCACCAGGACAAAGGTAAGGCANTCCCCTGTGTACAGACAGTTTCCACCTCTTGACTCCCTTTGTGCTGGTTTGGCTTTCACCTTTGCCTCAGTGCTCCCCCATCCTGCAGCCTCCTGTAAGGCCAAGTGTTCCCTCCTTTCCCCAGCTGCACTTCTCCCTTCAGGATCTTCAGCTCCTCGGGTGCTGGGAATCTCTCCAGACCTCATTACAATCTCTCAGCCTCCTCTTGTCTCCTCAGGGGTTGTGTTTTACAAGGTGAAAAGGCATTTAGGATGTGCTGGAGGGCGAAGAGCTCCTCAGAGAGCTGAAGAGGGTGTCTTAGATTTAAGCCAGGGCAGAACCTGGAAAAGACTCACCCCAGGTAGGATGTTTTTAGGGAGATGGAGGCAAGAAACCTGCTCAAAGCCTTCTGCTGGGAGACCTGTGTGGAACAGGCTGGGATGTTTCTCACCCATGGGCCAGCCTGTGCTCTGGGGGCAGCCAGATCTGCTGCAGCCTTTACAGCTCCTCCTGAAATACCTGTGGTGGGTGCAGAGCCCCAGGCTGGGATTTCACAAGATGTGCTGGGTTTTCACATGTTGTGCTGTCTGGATTCACAGCTCCTCTTAGATCAGCCTACCTGTGCCCTCTGTATTTAGTGCTAGTTCTGCTCCCAGCAAAGCCAATGGTACAATTTTTTCTCATTTCATCATGGAAGAATTTTTTGAGCCTGTAGAGAGTAAACCCAGCACATGACTTGCAGGTCTGTTGAATCTGGGGCTTGTATAGTTTTGAAAACAGCAAAATATATCAAATGACATCTTAATGTAAATATAAGTACCCTCAAAAGCACTGTCCTCACCTCCCCGTGTCCTTCTAGAGATGTCCAGCAGGCCTTGGTTTTCATCCCCTTGGCCCAGTTACCTGCATTCCTACATTTTCTTTGGTAACTGTGTTATTGCAGCATTTCCCTGATAAATCTTATGGACCAAATGTGCCTCAAATACTGACTCTGCTGTCTGAGTGCTCCTGGGAAGGTTTCTGAGATGGTTCTCTTCCTACTAAGCTGATAAATGCTGATATTACTTAGAGGCTGCATCATCACTCCTCACAGTACAGTGTATCAGGAGGGTTTGGTACAGCACCATTTTTGGCATTGTCAGAATACTGGGTTATTACAAAAGTGAGAGAAAGAGCAGAAATGGAGAGGGAAGGCAACTTTCAGCTGAGAATTTGGAAGGAAGGAGTCTGAGGGGGGAGTGTGTGGTGGCTGTCACAGCAGAGATGCATTGCAGAGGTAAAGGCTTTTCATGGATGATTTTTGATTCTTTCCAGGCTCTCTTTAGGCACTATCTCAGTGTACCACAGTTTCTAAAACATCATCCCACCGGGTGTTGAGTGTTTCATGTTGGGAATGTTCTGGGGAATGTGGCCAGTCCAGGGTCAGACCAAAACCCTGCTCCCCCTGTACTGACTGGGCAGAGCTGCCCTGGGCTGGGGGGGCAGCAGGGATGTGCTGCCCCTGAAAGTGGGATGTATTTCACATGGCTGAGCTGAGAGGTGGAAGGATTCAAACCAAGTGTGTCCAGACTGGGAGCCCAGGGCAGGTGGGGATGGGAAAACCAACCTGAGTCACTGGTGCTCAGGCACTGACTGAACAACTCCAGCTCAGTCCTCACCCAGCTCACAACCCCCCCTCATCCCAAACCAGCCCCTATTCTGATGTAAGAATTTGGTGTCTTGTTCTCTGTGGAGTTTCAGGAGGATTCTTCTACAAAAATGGCTCTGGATCTGGACACAGGATCTGTTGCTGCTCCCAGGGAGGGTTTGCAGCAAGCAGAAAAGCCCAGCTCTAAGGTTTCCCACTCATAACCTCGTGTAAACTCACCTGAGGTTTTAATTCAAGCTTTTTTCTTTGATGAGCAGGAACTTTTTAGAAAACCTGGAGGACAACAGGTAGAGACACCTGCCTGAGGGGCTGAAATGACAACTCTGATGGAGGAAAGTCAAAACCTTTGACATCAGTTGTTAAATCTCAGCATTGATTATTGGGATTGATAGTTTAGATGCTTTGGGGATTCCTGCCACCTTCTTTGCAGGCAGTGGGTGGTAAAAGGCAGAGACCATCCTGATGAGTCATGGCAGCACAACAGCCACTGGCCATCATTCATCCAGGGACAAACATGGAGCTTTAAACCCTGTTTCTGAAAGGATTAAACCCCTGTTTCACTGAGCTGCCAGGGACAGAGGGGAGCTGAGGACCTTTGTGGTCTGATCTGTCATGTACCACATTCCCTCAGCCTTCCCTGAATGCTTGTTGCAGCTCTCCATGGGGTGTAGATATTCCTGTGGAACATGAAAGGCCCCTGAAATCAGATATGGAGGACTGCTGGGGCTGCCTTTGATTTTTCTCCTAGCTTGGGAGAGGTAGGAAAGGCATATTTTTACGGGTTTTTAAGACCTTTCAGATCCAGAGGACGTTGGGCATTGCACAGGAACAGGCTCTCATTAAAAGTCTCTTAAGCAGCTGGAATGTGGCTGGAAGGAGATTAAAGGAAATAGATGAATTTAGCAAAGTGCTTAGACAGAAAAGGAGAGAGAAATAAAAGTTGGAGCTCCTTATTGTTCTCTCAGATCACGAACAGGTGTGCATTAATTCAAAGAGCTCACTTTTTTCGCTGTATGATCCGTAGATAATAAACCCTAAATCATCTCACAACGATGTGCAGTTTGCCCAACTGCAAATATCTGCATATTTTCTACTTAATCTTGTATGAATGTTTCCATGCTGTGATCTTGATCTGCTCCTGGGTTGGTTTTGCCCTGAGAAAACACAGTTATGGTCAGAGCCTGCAAAGCCTCCCCTCAGACGGGTGATCTTGGTGTGTCTGTCGTGACTCTGAGAGTGTTTTCTGCTCAGAGCTGTGCCACTGGTCACCTCCATGGCCTTGGGCACCCCTTTAACTTCTCTGCCTGCCCTGCTTGGGTACGTTTGGAATTGTGTGAGAGACTAGTTCTGAGAGTGGTGTTTGTACATAGACTTTATTCCAGGGATCCTGATCTCTGGGAGTCTCCAAACACAGTGGTGTAGCTTTTCCTGCTGACACTCACCTGTCTTAGGTGATGAGTCTATAATTTGCACAACGGGACTTTCACAGAAAGGTGTTTTCCAGGCAGCTTTAGTCCCATGTCTTAGATTAACCAAATTACTGCTTATTTTGTTACCTCCTTACTGTGTTATTTCCATCTGATTATTTCTGACTTCCATTTCTAGAGGAAAACCAAGTTACTTTGTGTCTTGCAAGTTTAGAAATTCACTACTTCTACTAAAAAGAAGTATTAAGTAAATTTGCCTATGCAACCAGCTATTTGTGTAGGATGCTGCATTACCTCTGTCAAAATCTAAAGTGTTGCTGCACCCACTTTTAGAAAGGGTTTTTCCCATGAAGTTTTCACTTTGCATAGTGTAAAGGATGAATTAGACTTGGCATCTCTGCTCTGTGTGTGGTCCCAGGCTGTATTTGCTGTGCACTGTTGAGATTGCTCTGAAAATGGAATCAAATTCTCCAAAGGTTTTTATGGTGTCTGTCATTATCCTCTCGGAGTTTTCCACAGACATTAACATCCAACATCCTTCAAGGTCTGGAGAATGGCAATTCCACCTTCTCCCAACTCTCAGTGACCACAGGACATCCCTGAGCTAATCCCTGCCCAAGACTGTAGAACAGCTGTCCTGGCTCAGACCAAAGGTTCATGGAGCTCCATAACCCAATTTCAGCACAGAGTAATAATAAATGTGAAGGCAAAAGCATAAAAAGGAGTAGAGTAGAAGGCAGAGATGCTCTCTCAGAATTCTCTCCAGGTTCTGGCAGTCTGCACATCCAGAATTTCCTGTGTGTTGAAGTATCTTGTCTTTAATCATCCCTCATGACTTTTCCTTCCATGGTTTTGTTTGAACACATGGAACTCCAGTGTCCTGCTTTAAGAAGGGCTCAAATCTAGGCCTCTGTACCCCCTTAAATTTATTTTTAGTTCATTGCTTAATAAATTACCAGAATTCCCCCTGGTTCTTGTTTATTAGAGATCAGAATAATCCTTCTTTACTCACTCTCAGATCAGTCTTGCTTTCACAACCCTTTGTTCTCCTGTTGTTCCTTTCTCTCCTGGTGGGAATTGTGGGAGATATCCAGTGTATCTGTGTTCATACACAAGCTACTTTGGAAATCTCTCCACTACAAGTCCAAGCAGACAGTGATGTCTGGCTTGTTCTGGGTCTGTCTGTTCAATGGCTCCTTCAAAGCAGGTTTAAGAGGCCTGACCGCTTTCTTAAGAAGCTGTGTTGATTCTTCTCCCCTGTTCTGTATTTAACCTTTGCCCACTAATTCTACTTTAGTTTTACAGTTTTTCCCAGCTTGCCTGCTCCAGCTCTCCCCTGTGCTGTGCTGTTTGTCACCTATTCTCCCTTTCACGCTCACACAGTTTTAAGAAATACCTTTTGCACCTTCCTGAGCCAGCGCCCTGATTTGAATTAGACATCCCCTGAACCCCCTGAGCTACAGAAGAGCTGAGCCTTGGCTTTGCAGTTGCTACTTGAAATGCTTCAAATCCCCTGACAAACCTGGGGGAGCTCAACAGCCCTGAGTTAAACTGTGTCTGCTCAAGGTCTGAATTTGTGGCTTTAGCTTTCACCTCTTGCTTTGCTGTTTGTCACTAGACTAAAGCACTGTCTGCTCCACCTGTTCCCCAGGAGAAGGGATTCATGGATTTTAAACCAACATCCTACAGCCCCCTGGGATGAGCATGTGTAATGGCAAGGAGAAAAGTGAGCAGTTATCTTTTCAATTATGTTTTTCCCAGTAGAGGCCATAGTGTTGGACAGAGCCACCAAACCTCCACACTGGAGCTCCTGCTGCTTCTGAAGCCCCTGTGAAAAGAGAGGGCTGAGAACTGATCACATCTTTCCCAGGAAGGGGATGACTGGTCTGAATAATCAGTGAAGCTGCTACTGCTGTCTCAAAATATCTGACAAGGGATGAACGATGGTTTAGCTGGGATGGAGGACACTAAAATGAGGATGGAGACTGGCAGGAGGGGAGCTCTTTTTGTTCTGGAAGGGATTTTGGGGAGGTAGGATGCTTGGCATGGGTGGCAGCTCTGTTGATATGTGGACAGTCAGTATTTGATGTACAGGAGTTTCAAAAGATCATGTCTGAGGCTTTCAAGCAGTGAGTGATCTCAGTGTTGTTATATCAGGCTCTTAAACTCCTCAGTGTTGGTTCCCTCTTCCTTATTTCTTCTCTCTGTGCCATGAATTTGTGAAACTTTGGTGCATGGGAGCACAGACACTGCAAATGGAGAGTGACCACATTTGACACTTCACTTCCTGACAAGTGCCCTTTCCTGGGATGTGAGTGCTGGAGTCACAACTCCAGGCAAAGTCCTGGATGATTGCTGTTATTCCCCCAGCTGACATAATGACCTCCTCCAAACCCAGCATTATCCCACTCAGGTACATCTGAACATCCCTCAGTCAGCCTTCTGCTGCCCTCTGAGCCTGTCCCTGCCCATGTAAGCACTGGCATATCTTGGTCTTCCTGAGCTTCGGAGCTTGTACAGAGCCTGTGCTTGTGCACCAGGGAGGTATAACCCAAATGAACCTGTGTATGGGTTTTTAAGGACCACTGAGAGAGAAGGCAAGCTGGCTCCTCATGGCTCCTCATGGTTGGTGTCTCTGCCTTGGGTCAGTCTCCTGTCCCTCAGTGCAGTTCCTCCAGCTCAGGTCTGTCATGTCCCTTGAGCACCAGCTCTGCTGCTCTCTCTGTGTGGGGTTTGGTGTCACATGGGGTTCAACCTGTGCAGTCTGAACTGCTCCCTGAGGCTCATCAAGCTGTGTTAATTTAAGTTTCTGGAGTTGAACCTGCCCCAAATCCCTGTCTCAGTTTCCAGTATTGCTCACTGGGACATCTTGTGTTTCTGTCCCCCAGTTCAGCATTGACAACCCAATGAAGAGATTCCTCTCACCCACTTGGTTTCTAAGGTTCAATGCTCACAAAATATCAGAGAATCACAGATCATTCCGAGTCAGAAGGGACCCACAAGGATCATCTCTTAAATGAATGGCCCATACAGGGACTGAACCCTCAGCCTTGGCTTTTTTAGCACTACACTTCAACCAGCTGAGCTATCTCAGGGTTCCTGTGGGATTCACCAGGATTCATGGGTTCTTGGGTAGTTTGCAGCTCTCTGGATATTTCCATGTGTTAATTAATTGCATTTGCTCCTAATTAAGGATGTGTGAGCACATCTGGAGGTTGTAGGCTCCTGTGAGAACAGGTGCAGAGTGCTGTGGGGTTGGATCTGGACTGGACTCTAACTCCTGTGCCTGGATAGACTGGGTTGGCTCCAGAGAGATCCAGACAAGTAGCTCAGAAACAGTGTCTGTAAATTACATGGAGGACTCAAATCACAGCTGCAGTTCTTGACTTGGATCCTCCATCACAAAGGTTACATCCATGGTATGGGTATGATCTAGTTTGAACATTAGAGATGTCTGTTGTGAGCCAGGTAAGTTTTCATTTTGGTCACCTCCATGGGTTAAAATTCTTCACTCATGGACTGGAGTGTGACAGACAATGGGGACACATGTCATGTTCACTGGCACAGACTTCCTTCCCCTCTCTCTGCCAGCACAGAGTGGCATTTGCTGTGCCATTCACACACCTGCAAACATGGCCAGTCAGACCTGGCTGGATAATTCCACTGGGGAAGAGCTGTGTTTTACCAGAAACCTGGGAATGGTGCAGAGATGAAGGATCTCACTGCTTACACTACTGGAGGGTATTGCTTGTTTGATTTTGTACCAACTTTTTGCCAAGGCCCATCTCCATGTGGCTGTGCAGGGAAGGTGATGGAGAGCCCCTGCACTGCTGGTGGTGCCAGTGGCCAGGATGTCTTTGTAGACACGCTCCAAAAAAGGGATCCTGGTTGCATCCCTCCCTCTCCAGCTCTTCTGATCTGATTTCCACAGTGGAGCAGCACAGCCCAGTTTGCCTGACTGGGGGAGAGGAACAAACCCAAACCATCTCCTTTGTTTTTGGGAGAGGGAAGGTTTTTTCTGTAAGTGTTCATGTTGGGGTAGAGATGTGAGCAAAAGTCAAGGTTCCAGGACATTTCCATTTATCTGCCTGGTTTTGGTATTTCTTGGGGTGGGAGTTGAGGCAGCCTGTGATCCTGTGTCTGGCAGTCAGGTGCCACCTTTTCTCCCTTTCATGCTCATACAGTTTTAAGCAATACCTTCTGTACTTTTAAGCAATACCTGAGCCAGCACCTTGACGTGAATCAGGCATTCCCTGAACCTCCTGGGCTACAGAAGAGCTCAGTCTTGGCTTTGCAGTCTTGTCTTTGGCTACTTGAAATGCATCAACTCCCCCAGAAAACCTGGGGGAGCTCAATAGCCCTGAGTCAAATTGTGTCTCCTCAAGGTCTGAGTCTGTGATTTTGCTTTCCCCCTGTGGCTCTGCTTTCACCAAGTCACTGCTGGGCAATCTCATGGCTGCTTCCAGTTTGTTTGCAGCCCTCAAATCTTGCATCAAAGTGAAAGAATTTCTCTGTGTTTTCAAGCAACTTGAAGATGTTAGGGGAGATAAATTTTGCAAGAAAAATATTGTCTTGCCATGAAAAGGAAAACCTCCGAAATTTGTAACATTTTTCAGCTGAATTACATGAAGACAGAAGTGCATTGTTATTACATTTGGCAATACATTTTTGTTTGACCTTTATTTTTTCAGCAAGATACATGTTTTCCAGCAAAAGTCACACTTGCTGTAGAAAGGTGGTCACTGGTAATGTCCTCCCATTTGCCTTTTCTAGGCTGTGTCCAGTGGCCTGGTCCCAGTGCACACAAATTCCTGCAAGGACATGGTTAATGCTTTTAGGAGTCACACAGAGCTGTGACACAGTGACCTGCAGCACCATGGGGTGACCAGGTCTCTGTGTGTGACAGAGGAAGGAGCTGGGAACACACTCTGTATGTGGCTGGGAAGGAAACCAAACTGTAGGGGTGTAGACATGTCACAGAATTCCAGAATGGGTCAGGCTGGAAGGGACCACAGTGGCTCATCTGGTCCAACCTCCTGCTCCAGCAGGGCCATTAGAGGACATGGCACAAAACTGTCCAGACACAATACCTGGAATATCTCCAGTAAGGGAAACTCCACACCCTCTCTGGACAATATATTCCAGTGCTGGGCCAGTGCACAGTAAAGAAGTTCTTGCTCATGTTCAGGTGGAACTTTCTGGGCATCAGTTTCTGCCTGTTCTTGTGCCATTGCTGGGCCCCTCCGAGCAGAGCCTGGTCCATCCTCTGACACCTCCTGCNCCTCTGAGCAGAGCCTGGTCCATCCT
>VYZS01036595.1:0-10121 GCA_013400695.1 Neodrepanis coruscans
TTCATGACATACAGGAATGGTGACAATCAATCATTGTAACACTGGTGTAGAGTCTGGGTATAGATATGAATCACTAGATGCAAGCAAGATACTTAGATGTTTCATTTGTGTTGTTAAATTAATAAAACCATTTTGAGGTTACTTACATTTTTAGGGTCAGATTTCAACATATAATTTTCAGATATAAAGTTCACACTGGTCTTAAAAAAAACAAGTTCCATACTGTAAAATTATACTGAATAAGAATATGTTATTATGCAAAGCAGGAATGCACATTTTATACCACTTTTTGATTATAGTCTGGTGCCTGCTGTTGTGGCTTTTGGGAATTAAGTATTTAGTAATAGTATATGAGAAGGAAACCTACATGGCACAAAAATAAATTTACCAAGCTTTTGACTTACTCATTATAAAATCCCTCTGTTTCCTTACTCCTACAGTAGAGAGATTTAGCAAAACTATTTACATATAGCAAAAACATTCAGATTCCTACTAAACAATACTTGTTTTGTTGCTTGTTTTCAGATTTTTGCAGCACTAATGGTCTTGTTTATGCCAAGACTAATAATCAACAGTTTTAAATATGTTTCAAACAACTGGAGGCTGAAGAGGAAACAGATCATATCAATGGATTTGTTTGTGAATAGAATTCAATGCAACCATTGTGCATAGATTACAATTCAGAGGCCACATTTTTACACTTTTTTTTATTAGTTATATTCTGGAAACCATAAATAATGTATTCATTTTAAGGAATTACATTAATTGACCAAATCCACATAATGCTCTAGAAGTTTCCTCCAAGTGACTAGCAAGCAACATTCCTCTTAAGTTCATTCATTTTTGGGGCATCTACCATCTCTCTCTGGGCAACATGTTCCAGTGCCTCACCAACTTCATCATAAAAAAATTCTTTCTTATGTCTAGCTAAACCTGCCCTCTCTCAGTTTAAAGCCATTCTCCCTCAATCTGTCATTCCATGCCCACATAAATGGCCCTTTCTTCTTTAGGTCCTGAAAAGCTGCTCTAAGGTCTCCCTGAAGCTGTCTCTTTTCCAGGCTGAACAACTCCACCTCTCTCAGCCAGTCTTCATTGGAGAGGTGCTTCAGACGTGTGATCATCTTCATAACCCACCTCCAGATTTCCGCCAACACATCCATGTCTTTCTTGTACTGAGGACTCTGGAGTTGGATGCAATACTCCAGGTGGGGTCCCAAAGTTATTCAAAATAACAGTTTGCCTTAACAATGTTATCTCAAAGTAAGAAAGACGGCTGGTCTTCTGCCCCTTCAGTTCACACATATAACCAAAGAAGACTTAAGGAAAAGTGTCAGTCTCATTCCTAGTTTACCTCTCCATCATTCTCAGTGACGAAAAGGTTATGCCACCATGATTCACTTGCCCTTCCCCAGAAAGTAAGCTTTACTATACTTACTTTATAAAATATTGTAATTAAGAGAATTAGATAGACATCTATGGGAATACTAAGCATTTCACAAAAACAAGTAGCAGTACACATAGAATGCACACTGGTCTGCCTAATGAAAGAGTGTGATCTTTCTCCTCTCTTCCATCAGTCCTCACTACCAGTTGCAACAACTACTCTTACCATGATTCTTTCAACTTTTAGCTTCTATCATCTAAAGACTAAAGGAGTCTAAATTCATACACATTTACTTTCTCTTCTATTGAGAAATTACTGAAAATATCTCAAGAAAGTCTACAGCCTTTGAGTATTTCCNTCAGACGTGTGATCATCTTCATAACCCACCTCCAGATTTCCGCCAACACATCCATGTCTTTCTTGTACTGAGGACTCTGGAGTTGGATGCAATACTCCAGGTGGGGTCCCAAAGTTATTCAAAATAACAGTTTGCCTTAACAATGTTATCTCAAAGTAAGAAAGACGGCTGGTCTTCTGCCCCTTCAGTTCACACATATAACCAAAGAAGACTTAAGGAAAAGTGTCAGTCTCATTCCTAGTTTACCTCTCCATCATTCTCAGTGACGAAAAGGTTATGCCACCATGATTCACTTGCCCTTCCCCAGAAAGTAAGCTTTACTATACTTACTTTATAAAATATTGTAATTAAGAGAATTAGATAGACATCTATGGGAATACTAAGCATTTCACAAAAACAAGTAGCAGTACACATAGAATGCACACTGGTCTGCCTAATGAAAGAGTGTGATCTTTCTCCTCTCTTCCATCAGTCCTCACTACCAGTTGCAACAACTACTCTTACCATGATTCTTTCAACTTTTAGCTTCTATCATCTAAAGACTAAAGGAGTCTAAATTCATACACATTTACTTTCTCTTCTATTGAGAAATTACTGAAAATATCTCAAGAAAGTCTACAGCCTTTGAGTATTTCCGCTACTTCTTCACCTAATTTTTCCAGTTTCATTTCAAAATCGAGGTTTGACATAAATATCACATTTGGCATAGCCATGAAACAGGATTAGGTGATATTGTTTCATCCTTAGTAGGAAATTAGACTTGATAAAACACAATATCCTCCTCTGTCTTAAGCTGTAATTCAACCTTTAAGTTTATCAGCTTGTCCTAAATTGTCTCTTCCTGAACAAAGAGAAGCTCTAATTACTGTTTATGAATTGTCTACTCTTCTGCTATGGTTCTCATAGTATCACAAATGTACTACAGAACTTCTGGATCCATGTTTCTTACCTCCTCTGCTGGTGTCATATTCTCCTTAGACGACATTCCAAAACTCAGCTTCTTCCTCTATTACTTTTCATCCTTGCCTACCGTGCTTCTGAAAATAACTTTGAATTTTTCTATCAATCTGAAACCCACTCCCCTTTTTAACTTCAAAACTCTTGATTCCCTGTGGAGGAACGATCACTCAGGAAAAAATACAGTATGGTGAAAATTGAATATAGTAAATTTTCATCCAGTTTTAAACTCAAAAATCTCTGCAGTCAATTCCACTGTTCCTAACCCATATTAAAATCCTATGTCTTAGAACTCAATATCTAAAAAGCCGGCAAATTCTACCAGTCTTACATCAATGTTTCCAGATTACAATGTTTTCCCCTAAAATGTAGCATGCATCTTTCCATACATTCACCATACTTCACATGGGAATTATTCTAGCGCTTTTTAGTCTACCCACTATACTTCTTGCCTCACTACTCTTGAATTCATCCAAAAAAGTGTGTATTTTCTCTTCTCTGCATCTTAAAACTCAGAGCTGCTGCCTCTCATTCAAATTCCCATCACTGGATTCTATCTTCCTCTCCATCTACTTCCCGATTCTTACCCTTAAGTCTGCATGATGCTTCCTATCTCTTTACTTCTGAGATCATATTTTCTAACTCTCAGTTTGGTGCTTTCTTTTAATCTGCCCCTTGTAAAATACTGTAAAGTTTTCACAAAAATATTCAGGCACATATGACAATACTTTGCAAACCAGATAAAACCACGCTGATTATACAAGTACAAGTAGACACTTGTCTCATTAATATCCAGAGAATCTAAATGTACTATGCTTTTTTTGTTTAAATCAATTTATTTGCATGAAGAAGTCTGACAAAGAAGATACATGCCCTGTTTTCAGCTACTTAATATGAAAGCAGATCTTAACATTCTAATTAAGTATAAATTCTAAAGTCTAAATTCTGGAATATTATGACAGGTTTGAAAAACAAGGAGCCATAAAAAGCTAGTCATATTTGGAACCTCCTTTTCCTGTAATCATGTCCATATGCCAAATATCAAGTACAATGTTTTTCACTGACACTTTGCAATTAAGATGTACTTTCACTGATGCCAAGATCTGACTTGGAGTCATAATTACAGCCCATTTTTGCTACATGATTAACCCAAGAAATCCCACTTTAAACTACAATCCCTAAAAATCAACTAACCTTTCAGTATTGAGGTTGGAATGAGACAATTCAAAAATCCCATGAGTTTGAGCTGAAATTAGTTGTTGGATTTAAACAGCTGGATGGGGGAAGGCAGACATATCTGAAGGAAGTATAATGAAAGCAGCAGGACTCCCTTTAGAAGAGAAACAGAGAACAGTTAGTAAAAGGAAGAAGGATAAATAATAAGAGAAGAACAGTATAAGATGAAAAAGGGATAAAAAGAGAGACAGTAGTACTAGGTCTTACTACAAAGTGGAACAGAAAAGGCAAAGTGAAGGAAAGGAGTGGAACTGGTGATGCTCTAAGACTTGAGGTAGAGTCTTACCTCTGAAATTGTAATTATTGCCTCTGACTGAAGTGTAAAACACCGTGAGAGATATGTTATTACAGAATAAACGAAGATGTGAGATTTGGGAGTTTCATGCAAGACTGGGATAAAGAGTCTCTCATACTAGTTACAGCAAGTTCATTGAGTTCTTACCCCACCTATGTAGCCAAGGGAACATTCTCTAAAACCTCCAATTGCAGGGGACACAACAACAACACAAGATGCAAAGAATGACATGTAGTGGTACTGGTACTTTAGCAACATTTATGCATATCTCATGGAATGAATCTACCAATATACTACCATAATTTCAAATTTATACTGCAGTGCCACTCAGCTTCTCAAGATCAGACTGATATCAAGTACCGTTCCAAGTATTAAATTAAGGACAGCTTCAACCTCTAAATACATGACACCTGTTTGGAAGCATATATAATTAAAAAGGACTTATTTTCTAAAAACTAGATGCAAGCACTAGTTCTGGGAAAGGTAGTGCCTCTCTGATGAAGCATGAGACTAAAATATACAAATTGACTAAATGCTAGGATCATCTAGGATTTAGCATTGATAATTGCACCCTTCCATAATAAAATTTGTACTGCAGCTTCAGCTTGATATAACATACTTGTATTTCCTAAGCTAAAGAAGTGAAGATTTCCACACTTTTTCAGTACACATCTCCTGCCACCATTGGTTATGGGTTATTATGGATAATAAGATTTCATTTGTCACCAAGGAAAGACATTTTAGAACCTGGGTATCTTCTGATGAATAGGAGACAATGCTATAAGAAAAGCATGTGCATTACCTATATGCCATATGCAAAAAAACCCCCCACTTAAGTACTTCCACTATTGACCAAGCAATAATACTGAAATGCTACCATAACTACACAAAAAATATTTGAGTATAACTGCCATGTGCTGTTATGTGATAAAAAATTATAATTTACTTTATTAATTAATACTGCAATACTGCCTAATACCTGAAAATATATTAGTATTGCATATGTTCTTCATAGACCTAACTAATTCTTGAAAGAAAAGTAGAAGGACCAAAGCCTTGGACAAAAAATAGCAACAAATGGCTCTCATTCACTTTTCTTCCTTAATGGAAAAAATTCAGATTGGATCTGTGAAAGTCAGGAAAAGTTTATGGTCACTGGTGCAAATGCCAATCAACAAACTTCTGCCTGTGGAAAAGACGTAGAGTTTTTGTGGGAACTACCAGACTCAGCAAATTGCATTTCTGCAATACACTGTACTATCATTCCATTTAATTAGTGTATTTCCTCAGACATTTCTAGGACAACTTACTTCTAGAAACACTTCCTCACTATGGAATGTGCACTACAAGGCAGAATATAAATTTAGAACTTATACGATAAGAAATTGTAATAACAGGTTCTAAAAAAAGGTTGGTCAACTCACTATCATATCCTCACCGACACAAATGAATCATTATTGCATAATTTCCTCTGAAGATAACAGGAGGTCTTGATGCTTACTTCAACACTGGATTTGATTCAGTTACTTGTTTCATTTTCTTATAGAACACTATCATCATTGGGTAGTATATTTTGCTGCTATGTAAACTGCATGTTATGAAGATGAAAGCATTTCATTTGCTTAGCATTAAACATTTAGAAGAAGACATAGATTTATCATCTTGCAGTTATGCCAAACTTATGTGGGGGTGGAAAATGAAGTAACATGAAATTAACTTGACTGAACTGCTGAGGATTTTGAGAACAAACAACATGCCGACATTTAACATGAAGGAAATCTGAATAATTTGCTGTCCAAAAGTAAAGACAGACTAAACAAAACAATACAGCTCAAAGATGCTTCATATCCTCATTCATACTATCCATAAAGGGATATGACCAATTATTTTTAGAGAAAACCTCACAGGTTTTTACAGCAAAAATATTTTTCACACTGTTTTTCTTATAATTGGAGGGGAGGACCTTATATAAGAAAGTCCACTATTTATTATGATATTCAAACAGAACCCACCTAAAAAAGGTGTTGACTTACATGGTAACTTTTCAGTCTAACAAAATCCACTTTCATGGAGATGAACCTTTCAGAATTTCTGCTAAGATTTTTAATGTGCTCCACAAGATCAGCACAGAACTTGTAGCCACCTTTGAGGACACAGAGAACCACAATATCATTGTCTCCAATGTCTTGCACAATATCTTTGGCTAGTCGTTCTGTCCTGTGGAAAAAAAAAAAGAAGGATAAAATAACATTAGATGGAGATGCTCTAAGTTCATGGTACACTTCCCTTGTGGTTACAAGCACACACCATGGTGAGTATAAAGCTTGACTGACATTCTGTTTAAGCATCTTGACTTCAAAGAATCATAGAATCATTAAGATTGGAAAAGACCTCCAAGATCATGAAGTCCAGCCTTTGACTGATCACCACCTTGTGGCACTAAGTGCCACATCCAGTTGTTTCTTGAACACCTTCAGGGATGGTGACTGTACCACCTTCCTGGGCAGTCCATTCCAATGCTTGCCTGGGTTTGGATCCAGCTCACAGAAGGCAGGTACAGAGTGATGGATGCCTGATGCAAAGCATGTGAATCAAACTGGTTAATCTTAAATGCAAATATTCCCCAGGTATACACAAGGCAGCAACCCATCTCTGCATACATTGGACTTGAAAGGATTTCAGAGACTTTGGAGAAAAGAAGTTAGAGTTAGCCTTCCACATTACCTCACAGGAAACATCAGTATAAAATACTTCTGTACATCCCCTAACCTGATATGTTAGTTTCTGCACAAGAACAACAAATTAAGTGAAAGATAGGGAAGAGAATTATTTGAACTATTTCACACTGATTGGCTTTGGAAGATGCTACCCCCACAATTGTAATAAAAATACAAACGAATACTAGGAAGAAATAGTGCACGAGTCAAGAGTTTACAAAGAGTGTATATTATCACTATTTTGTACACCTCACTATTTTATACAATCAAAATGAAGAGTGCAAAGAGCGTAAGTGACTTGTTCAAGGTCAAACACACGCAAATAATTGAGCTTACACTCCAATGAACCAGGAATTGCAGGGTTCCCAAATCTGTCTTCTCTTTGACAATTCTGCATTGCAAACACAATATGGCAGATGATTGGAAACAAAAGATACTCATTTCTGCCACAAAATGCTACATAAATATTCAAGATAAAAATAATAACTATGAATCTTCATAATAATATATATAAATAATAAATATTCATCTTAAGTACCTTTGCTTTCTAAAGAACATCGAAAAGACAAAAGAGCTAAAATAGGTTACCAGGTCATTTCTAGATGCAAAACAGATATCAACAGAAAACTTAATAGTGTAATTAGGTGTTGTTTTGAAAAACAACTCAGTGTGTTACATTCTGTAAACACTATGCTGGAAAATTCTTTGATAGCTCTCTGAATTAGGTTAGTAGTTTCACAATGGAAGTAGACTTTTTCAGGAAGCAATTCATTAAATAATCTTCTAATTTATCCCATTTCTTTCATTATTACATTTTTCAGGTTTTTTCTTTCTCTACTGACTCTAATATGGAAATCAGTTTGCCACTACATAAATGCATTGATTGGGCTTTAGTGAAATCTGTACATGTAGCAGAGAAGAATAGGCTCAAAGTTGAAGATAATATACTAGTTATGAGCAAAAGCAATTGCTTCGTTTTCACATCTTTGTATTTGTAATGCTCGGTTAAATTCCATATAGCTATAATTAGTATCTTTTGATTAGAGGAAAAGATGTTATCATTAGATTAAATTATTTGATCTCAAATATATAACTCTTTTTACTGTTGTAAGAATAAGAATTGGTAAAAGGCTTTAGCTTACTTTACTGAAGACTAATAAAATAGTCTTTTATAATTTTTTATCAAGTCTGCGAATAATGGAAGAAACCTCTCCTTAAAAAGAAACATTTTTCTCATGATTTTAATTTTTTTATTATTTCTCAAATTGTTTGAGGAGCTGAAATTTCCAAGAATTCCAAAGATCACTTTTAAGTGTATGAACTCTAGCACAGAAAAAAAAGTACTATTTTCAATTTCTGAATAAAAATATACAAGTTTTTAACTTATATTTAATTGCTACCAACTAACAAGGAAATTTTCTCGAGTGCTAAGCCTTCTTCTTATACGAAAATCTTGCTTGATCACAGCATATTCTGTTCTGTGTCCTTTACTATTAGAATAGAATCAACAGCCTTTTTTGCTGGAGTAAGAAAAAACAGTGGAGCTAATTCTGCTGGAGTTCACACTGGAGTTCAGTGCTTACTTCCAAGAAATTTATATTGAATTCTATGAGAACTGAAGTTGCAAAATATTTATTTTAAAAAAAGAGAAATTAAAAGTCAGTTGACTCAAACCAAAAGAAATTAAAAATTTAATGGTAATTGAAAAGGCAATTAAAGAAAGCTTGTTTTCAAAAACAAACACAGGAGTAACAGCTATTCCTTATGATGGCTGTTTACAATCTTCTTTCAAGGAGTTCCAACTCCTTGTATTGTCAACCAGCTGTTTAAATTTGGAAGGTAAAAAGCTACAGGCTGAAGATGTCCTGTGAAATTCCATTCAGATATTCCCCACAAATACACTGTTGAAAATTACCATTTCCATTTTGCAACTTTTCTTGTAAGTTCTTTAACAGCACATCAAAATAGTAGCTGAGGATGAACACTGAGCTGAATCCACCACAAATACCAAGGCACCATCAAATGAGTGCACATGGGAACTGCCACAAGGTAAGGAATGAGGGAATGAGGGATGATCAGGCCTTCCCACTGACATCCCCCAAACTTAGCACCTGGATCCAAACAGTCCACAACACTTCTGAGTTATGCTGAATGCCAGAAGTCAATGGTGCAGTCAGGAATCATCAGGTTAATTTGCATTAACAACTCGTACCAGGGAGTTGCCAAAGCTGTACCTAATAGAATGTAGTTTTTTCTCCTTTTTTTGTTAAAAATACTAGATGGCTAGAGTGCAAGTGGGACATTCAAATATATGTGTATGAAAAGATTTTACTTGCCCTTTCACCTTCAATTCAGCTGCCTTTTAATCTAGATTCCAATGCAAATTTCACTATATGATCAGACTCTCTTTTTCTGTGGGACTCCGTCTCACTCAATTCCCAAATCAGAAATTAGGTGAAAGAAATTAGACAGGGAATTGCAAAGGCAACTACAAGTTTAGTGTTTACTAACCTTCAAACACTTTTTTTTAATTTTCCAAATTAAATATTTTTATAAATGCAAATGTTATACACATACTGTCTGTGGAAGACAGCCTTTATAAATAAAGAATAATAACGCAGGCCAAAGAATTTATTTAGTAACCACACATACCTGTCAACAATAATGCCATGAGGTATGAGCACATATTCCAGATCTCCATAGTAGTGCTGAGGATAAGTGAACAAATCCAGACTGTAACCAGGCCAATTGTCTGAAATCTGAATATCAAATAGTTGCGTTAAGAACACTTCACGGTGTTTGACATTATGTAACTGGCATAAAATCAGCTTCTAGAACACTCTATTGGCTTAATTAATCATATGCCATGCTTTCTTCCAGTTATAATTTACTATTTTGCTTTTCCTATTCATTCTTTTGTCTTTCAGTACATCTCAGAAATCAAATACTACAGTTTTTTACTCCCAGAATGTGGGAAATTTCACCTTAAAGTACAAGCAACAAGATTGTTATAGGTTCATTAAAGCCGTTTTTCCCCCGGCCGGGGGGTGGGTACAGGCGGGCACGGGGACGGTCGCTGGCGTGAGTTCGGCGGACCCCCCGCCTCCACCTCCCCTCTGTCCCACGGCATCCGCGCGCGAGGGCGAGCCGAGGGGAGCGGGCTGGCACGGGGAC